>JACJUM010001610.1:3786305-3843914 GCA_020976665.1 Heortia vitessoides | reverse complement strand
TTTATTTCATTTTCATACTGCAGTAGAATCTTTTATTTTTATGTTCAGCTGCGACACATATCCCTTAAACCTTAACCTAACCTACCTTTTTTTCTAACTCTCTAAAATTTTGTTCAGAAATAAAGACTTTTAAAAAATGAACCTGATTGATGATTTATTCATAATATTTTTAAACATTTATGGGCTTACTGCTCGTAATAGAACTACTGTGTTAACTGCATTAACACGTGGTTTATATAATTTTTTACATTTTTCATCGACGTTTCGATTAATTTATTTTTAATTATTTTTAAGGTAAACTGCGTTTTAAAGTCATTAAAAGTAATTCCCTTGTGCATGCTGAGTATTTTCTATGCATGCATCAAAATTAGACGTTACCACAGAGGTGTCTGGGATTTGTTACTGGGTGCAGTAACAGCACAAAGAATAAGTTGTTCCAGATTGAACTCCACACACAATTGTTAATACATATTACTATCCATCCCTGCCCTGTGCATTAGCTATACAGTTGAGGTTGGATATACTGCCACCTGTCGATTCTGGTATCTCAGTCGCCTCTTACGACACCTAGTATGGGGAGGTACTATTTTACTGTGCTGGTAACGCAAAGAGAGCGCATAGTTGTTCTCAAATGTTCCAATTGAGGTCAAAAACTGTAAATGTATGATATTATTCAGAAATAAACTTATTCTATGTATAACAGCGTACCAGCAGTACCGGTAAATTATGTATTGAGGTAGACCTCATACAAAGATCTCTAGCATTGGTACTTCACTCTGACATAGTTCTATCGCTAAATAGCAGAGATCGTATTATTGTGTTCCGGTTTGAAGGGTGAGAAAGGAGGCAGTGAAGTTACTGGCATAATATCTTCAGATTACAAGTAATATCCTTGTGATATTACGAGCGTCTATATGCTGCGGTGACGGTTACTATTAAGAGGTCTGCTATACTTGTATTCAAAATAATTTATTAGAAAAATACTCGATGAAAACAATTTTCATAAAACTACACAATGATTCTTTGTCAATATGAATTACGAAAGAGCTGTACATACCCTTATGCCCGCGATGGGCAGGTGTGGTGGCAATCGTAGAGTGTAGCTTAGCGTCAAGACTGGTGTTGCTTATACCTGCCCTGTCACTTTTGAGTTGTTTCGGATGGGAATACCGTCACGTCTGTAACATTGTATTCCAATTTTAACTACTCTTTCTTATATGAACATATTTTAAATTTAAACTTCGAACAGAAGAACACCAATGGATATTTAAATTTGAACTTCGAACAGAAGAACACCAATGGACATTTAAATTTGAAGAACGCCAATGGATATTTAGATGCATTTCTCATTGCAGTAAGCTCTGCACCTGTCGAGATGCTTCCAGTGTTCAGTTTTTCGAGAAATGGGAGGCCGGTCCTGACTCTTGGAGGATATAAGTTCTACACAAGCAAGAGAACCAAACGTTTCCAAGACGAGATTAATTGGGTGTGCCTCAAGGGGCTTGCCTTCGGCTGCCGAGCTAAGGTGGTAACTCTGAATGGGTGTATTGTTGCTTGTATAAATGACCACAATCACTCGCCTTTGAAGCTTACCCGGAAATTGACACATACCCTTAGTCATTCTTAATATTTATACATAAGTTGGAAAACTGGTAAAATTAAGACGTAAAGTGCTTATAAATTTTCGTTGTTGTAATCATTTAACATATAATGTAGGTTTGTATTTAAATCTAAACTGTCTATATAAATATTAATAATAAACTGTCCAGCGAAGTTGTAGTATAATACCTATACTAAAATAAAATTATCTTGTAGCCATTTGTGTATCGAAATTTGTGGTAGAATTTGTAAATTTGAACCTAAATGCCTTAGTATAATATATGAGAATTTAAAAGTTTACTGATATTATTTTAACAGATCTTATGGCGCATCGAATAGTCTATCTTTACGTGTAAAATATTCTTATCTAGGACGAATATTTATATAATATTTTTGGCTGTCAAATATGTACCAAAATACTATAATCGTAATTCCTTTCTCATATAATAGCTTAAACATTGTGGTACGGCCTCGAGGTTAAACTACTTATCTCGGAGTCATGTCAAGAGTCTTAAAAAGAGTCCTGGTCTTCAAAAGAACTCAAGTCTTATAAAGGTTAGAATCTTAAAAAGACTCGAGTCTAAATAAGAGCTAGGTTCTTGAAAAGACCTCGAGACTTAAAAAGGCTCCTTTTAAAAGAGCTTTGTATCTTAGAAGGGGCTGAGACATCACTGAAACTTAAAACGATTTCTGTTAATTAACAATTAAATTAGTTTTCAAAATATATCCCAAAAATTTTACATTTTTATTTTCTGCTTAAAAGGAAATCTCCGAACGGAAAAGTACTTGACCGGAAACTCGTCAAAACGACTCGATAGCTAAATAGACTCGAGCTTCATGTAGCGATCAAGAACTTATGTCGACTTAAATGTTCTAGTCTTGGAGTCAATAAATTTGTCAGCCTAGCACGAAATTTTGGATTCAAAGACTTTTCTTAATAAATCTACTTACAGATAATATGATATGATTATTATCAAATTTTGATCTTCATGAGGTGCCGTGGAGAAAAATATTGAGTAATCATCAACTGTTTCTAATGAATGTTCCTTATTCGGTTCATACCACCGTTAAACTTGCATTCAATACTAGTGGCTCGAATTTTCCGGGTTCATTGTAGAATTTTGTCCCATTGATCCTGTTACTGTAGGAGTCACGATTTGATATTAAGTCTTACATTCTATAAAACAGTGGTCCATAAACTTCTTGATCCAGTACAAACCTGGCCCTGATAATTAGAAAGAATATTTTTTAATTGATGCAGTCGTTCGAGTTTGTGTGCACAAACAATTCGATAATTTAGTCTTAAATATGATTTTACTAGCGACCCGCCCCGGCTTGTGCGAAGCAATAAGGATTGAATTATTCTAGGTTATCTCTATGTATGCCATCTTAGACTATTTTATAGACATTTTTAAGTGTACAACATTACAGTACATTATTTTGATCTATTTCGCTAGTTTCAGCCAGCGTTTGTAATGTAAGCGCATAAAAGTGTTTATTTACGATATCACATTAGAAAACTTTAAAACTGTCAGTGTTTTTCTACTTTTTTATGCATATTATACATATAAGCCGTTCTCTTGTCTATTAATTCTCTATCTTTTAAAAATATCTCGTCAAAATCCGTTGCGTTGTATAAAGATCTAAGCATACGTAGCTACGGACAGCTAGAGAGCGAGAAGTGACATTGCTTTATGCTATGTAGTGATATAAGCAACGAGTGATTATCTGATTTCAGTGACCTTGATAAAGTCGAAAAGGGGGAAGACGAACATCAGAGTGGGTGACCACGTGTTCTATTTGAAACCGGGAAACTTCCGGAGCACAAAGAAAAGGTGGTGTTGCACACAAAACAAATACTGCAAGGCGTGTTTGCACATCGTCGACAATAAGATTGTTGCTATATATAATGTCCATAACCACGATAAGAAATAAACGTCAGAACTTCACGTAAAATAAAAATACTTGAATACATACATATATAATGTATTATATACATATATATATATATATATATATATATATATATATCAAGAAATGTATGTATATATGTATCAAGAAATCATGGAATAAGGTTGCATTTATTTATCCCCTTTGTTTTCTCACTGATCCATTTACGATCAGGTTTACGATGTCACGTTAATAATGTAATGTTAGTATGTATTTATATAACTTATAAGAATACTTAATTTATATCCGACTTTATATTGTATTTGGGACCGCCTTATCTGTTTTCTGTTTCTGTTTTGCTCGATGGTTAACTGGTACATAATGACACAAGGCATTGAGTCCACCATTTGTACATTGTATTTTTTAATGTGCAAAAAGATGAAATGAATAAATATAATGCAATACGTCTATTGTCTTATATCCGTATCACAGGTGCTGTAAGTATCATGGAGTCACTCCAATGTATGAGATTATATATGTAATTTATCAAAAAATATTTTTTTGAATTCTTGCCCCAAGAGGCAATCCCTTATCCGTTGCCAACCTGTGACTAGGAGATATTATGTCACTTTACCCAGTAATGTAGACGTCTGGTACTGGCAGAGTAGAATAGTACCTCCCCCTGTACCAGGTGTCGTATGAGGCCCTCAGTGTAGCTAAAATGCAGCAGGGCGCGGATGAGCAGCAGCATTCTCATCTCGAAGGTACACTTTGCGATTGCCACCACGCATGCCCAGCGAGGCAATTATGGGAAAATTGCCACTTTTTGGAGAATTAATACATACATAGGTCATTTACATTGGAACCTCATTCTAACCTATTTTTTGTCCGGTTTGAAAGAAAAGAGGCAGTGTAATTACTAGAAAATGTGACATGATATCATCACGGTTGGCAACGCGCTAGTGATATCCTTGTGATATTACTATCATCTATAGCTTGCGGTGACGTTTACTATCATGGGGACTGTATGCTTTTTTGTTGACTTCGAAAAAAAAATGTTTACCTAAAAATGTCTACAAGATCTTGACCAATAAAGTCCTATGCACTAAACGCAATCTGTCGAAATCCATGTTCAAATTAATAAAATTGTTTTATCTTTATTTTTAGATTGGCCCGCGATGTTCACATTGTCAAGGAAAGGTAATAGAAATATTTTACTCAACGGCTACAAATTTTATCAAAAGATTGATGCGAGACGACCTTCGAAGTCTGACAAAATTAGATGGGTCTGTGCCAAAGGACTCCATTTGGGATGCCGAGCGAAAATAATTACTGTGGATGACAAAATCGTAGCATGCTATGATGACCACAACCACCCACCCTAAATATCCTAACAAAATAACGGAACACCTCATAGCATGATCTGACTCCGAGATGTATGATGTACCCTTAATGCATTCATATGTATCAGACAATTCAGCAATTACAAGTATAATATTTAAATACATACATTAATACCCAGACATGGAACAAACAAATGTTCAACACTTTATACGCTTGGCGCTTGGTCAATCCCTACTTCTACCAGTCCTTGATTATGCCGATGCCAGTTATTAGACCTTACAGAGGATCAACTTGAGAAGGTTAAGCGTCTTCAAAACTTCTGTATAAAATTCATTTTCGGTTTACGTAAGTTTGATCATGTGTCTAACTTTCGTACTAAGCTCAAATGGCTACCTATTCAACTACACAGGAACGCTCATGTCTTTTCTTTGCTATACAGGCTATTGTTCTGTCCTTTCCCTCCTACTTATCTTAAAATTCGCTTTGTGTTCCTTGGGGACAGCCATGAAAAATCTCTAAGATCTGCAGAGAATTTATCACTCAAAATGCCTCTGCATTCCTCAAGCTTCTATAGCAAATCCTTTACAGTTCAAGCTGTTCGTTTGTGGAATGCGCTCTTTCTTGAAGTGAGATCTGCTCATTCTCCTTCTATTTTTAAGAGAATGGTGAAGGAGTATTATCTGTCACTTTGATTTTGCTTTTTGATTCTGTCACTTTCCTTGTTCTCTAACTTTATCTTTTATATGTATTTGAATGTATGTGTATTATATGTAAATATGTATGTTTATTATTATGTATGTATGTACTAAATGCACCTCAAACTTCCACCAGCTTTAACATTATTTCTATCCAGAGGTTGCCTGTAAGAAATTGCATTTAGCGATAAGGCCGCCTCTTGTACCTACTATTCCATGTTTTTGTGATGTTCTTGTGTTGTTTTTATTGCTGTACAATAATGAGTATATTATTATTATTATTATTAATAATAATATATATTATTAATAATGCTGTTTCGGATATACCGCCATTTATGGGCTATAGATAAAGGTACCACCCCACTCTTCTGATACTCTATACCAAACGCAATGGCTGTGAAATCGCCACGATTCTATAAAGTTGAAGTCGTCGACGCGCGACTACAACTTTTAAAAATTTGGAAACCGAGATTTAGTACATTAAATAAATATGACGAAATAACAATATTGAAGTTTCACTGTTACGATGTAGTCTTTTCCAATAACTATTGACGTGACCTCACAAAAGGAAACACATTGATAATCTTGGATAATTACTTGATCTACAAGAAGAGGCAGAGAGAGCGAGAAGTAACACCCACTTTAGTAAGGGTTGATGAACCAATCTACGCTATGGCTTATGCCAAATTAATATATGGAATGGACACGGCCACCAGCCTCGCTTGAGCCATCAGAGAATTGGCGACAGTTCTCTAATTATGTTGTTCCCCATACTTTATTTCCATCTCCTAAATAAAATTGTAGGACGAGTACTGCATATTTTTTTAAGAAATCAGTCCTGAACTCAGACAAGCTTACGGTCGACATGATAGTAAGGGTCTCCGTACCCTCAAGGCGCTTGTGTCGTTTCAAAGATATTATTAGCGCATCGTCTACAGAACCTATCGAACATTGCTGTTTGGCGGTATAAAAATGTTATCTTCACTAAATTTTTGCTTGCTTTTAGGAACATATTAGAAAATAATCAAGTTGTGTAGAATCTCGGTCAGATCGTCTCAGCGGTCAGAGCTTGGGACATGTTATCCAAGGTTGTTGGTTCGCAGCTTCTGGAACTGAATATTTTTTTTAGTGAAATTTGAACTTAACAATAGAAAATAATTGCTGCATGTGTATATAGTTTATTTAGTAACTTCAATAACAAGCCTTCACTAACAAAACTTATTATGAATTATTTCAACAGCGGTCTACGTGACTTCACAAAAGGGAAAAATTATGATAAGTCTGGACAATTACACGTTCTACAACAAAACAGAGAAAACGCGTGGGAAGAAGAGATGGGTGTGCAGCACTCACTTTTGTAAGGGTTGTAGAGCTGTGATCTACACTGTGGAGGATACCATTGTCTCTGTGAAGAACGCTCACAACCACCAGCCTTCAGTGAACCATCAGCGGATCGGGGACGCGCCACTTACTATTCTGTGATTGTATACATACATAATCTTATATATCCATTAGCTATTTCTCAGATTGTAAATATCCGTGTGGTAGCATGTATGTAGTCTTAAATTTAGTCGTTTAATAATGAGTGGATTTTTCGCGCAACATCGGCCGCGTACGTTAGAGGTATTATGATATTTTCTCAGCAGTATCGAATTGTTAAGCAACTTAAGGAGTTGACAATTTTTTCAAGGTATTGTTTTAATGTTTCTGAAATATTTAAACGGTAGCTAAGCCATTTAAATATTTTAGAAACTCTTAGTTAATAGTCTGTGAATGTAAAATATAACAGAAAAAGTCCCGCCAATTTGGTGTAGCCGAATAAAATAGAGTAGAAATAAAGAATCTTAGTAGAATGAATAGAGAATCTTGGTTTCTTTTATTTCTTTATAAGGTATGTATGTTTTATCGTTTGCGTATTTTTGTGCAGACTATTAAGAAGTTGTTATGTTCTATTGATTGTAATTATTAATTTGACTCTTTTTACGTCAGTTCATTCAAATGAAAATTTCAAAACCAAGTATGTAAACACCTGTTTTCTACTGTAGCATGCAAATTCTATCAATTTCTCTACATTTAAAACCTAATATATGGGTGGTTATCTGAAATTTAGCCTAACCTTGTAATCTGCCAGCAAAACAGGTTCATTTTTAATTTTTTCGCTTCGATGCCGCTATAGACTTTTTTTTTAAATGTCATCTTTAGTCAACGTTGTTTTCTTTCTGGGCGCCATATTCTATAACAATATACATTACGATGTTATGTTTAAAACCATGCATCACACCATTAACCAACAGTCCCTAGATGTGGCAACAGTCCCTAGTCCCTATTACAACTAGGGCCTGACGGTCTAGGGACTGACGAATTGAAACAAAATTGAATGAAACCGATTATTTCAAATCAACAACAAAAACAGGTTATTTTAATAACAATAGGTTATTAAAATAAGCAGGCAAGCTAATCTCATATTTACAGTAAGTAATGGGATTAATTAGTTATTAACTATCTTTTAAACGACTTACCTAGGGCCTGAGAGGTTGTCTGGCAGAGCACGTGTTTGCACAACAAAGTCGGCGATCGCACTAATACCAATATGTTACCGCGTATTTTTGAATTTCGGAAATGACTAGTGCCTGATAGATTTTATCGCCTATGCTTTATTAATTGAAATGATATGATAAAACATAATGTTACTATAAATTAAATTGTAATGATAATGTTACTTGTGCAATAGTAATTAAAATGGAGTTGGATTTCAATGGAGTTTAATCAAATTATTCTTATAGAATTATAAATACACTGAAATTAATAACAAATTCGGGAGGACTTACAAGGCAAGGGACTGATATAATATTTGGAGTAAAAAGTAGCAATTTTTGGAAATAAATAATATTCTGATGTATTTCAAAATGAATGAGCGTATAAAATGGAATTAAGAGCATCGCTTAGTTGTTTTAAATATTTGATAAAATTAACAAAAATAGGTGAAAATTGACACTAACACCAAGTTATCCAAATTTCAAATAATTACCCATATTTCTGTCTCTCTCAAATAATATTTGTTGTGTTATCTTTTTATTTATGACTTACTTTGTCTTGACTAAGAATAACTGCATTTGTTACCCATGTGTGTACACTTGTTTTTGTTTTGATCAATAAACATATGTTTCTTTAAAATTATTTATATTTCTTTATATAATTTTAACTCAATAATATAAAGAGGCCAGCTGAGAGTTCGTCACCAAAAGTTGCGGCCTAAATAGTCGCAATGAGGTTTCAGAGGAATCCCTCTCTGTAAACGGTCTGAATGGTGAGGTTCCTCATGGCATATAAGTGTTTTAAGTGTGAACTCAAAATTGATACCCATGGTATTGCAGGTGACCATACGCGGATCGCATGCTTGTTTGCCTATATTGATATGAAAAAATAGAGTACCTACCATCTCATCGTATAAAATTTCCGTTTGGAGATATTTTTATAATTTTGTAAAAAAAAGAAACAAGAAACCTATGAATTGATTTTCTTAGGAGTATTCAGGATTGTCCGCTTCTTTCACCTTATCGAATAGAAGTAATAGAATCATAGTACATTTGATGTAATTTCACAGAGTTGAAGGCCCTGAGAGGCTTATCAGCTACAAGTTGAGGCCTGCTTGCACCAACAGGAACAGAGCAAGGCAAAGCTTAAAAAAATTGCTCCATCGTGTCAGCTTCCAACGAACGCGATCATTCACTATCAAATTTCAATCATTGAATGCAGGCATGCGTTTTCACGGGGAGAGGAATGGGTGCTATTGAAAATTTAGTTTTTTTTTACTTTTTGCCTTATGCTCCCTTGCTGAGATAATGGCAGTTAATGTGACATTACCGTTTTATACTGAAGTTATACTTATATGTATGAACTATTAAAGAATACAACTTTAAATTCCAAACTTAAGTATGTATTTTTCAGCCAGTTTCCCACAGGAACAAGCAAATTCTATCCATTTCCATCCACTTTAATACTTTTATACTATCGCAAACTCTATTAGAATTTCGTTTTTTAATAGACTTAAATGCATGTTATTTATAACTTTTGATATTTTATGAATGTTGATTTAAAAAAATATAGGCAGCACATCTATTATTTTCGTACGTTCGTATTATAATTATTATCGTGGTAGTACCTACAAATGAGATTATTAAGAGAGGACTGAGGTACCCAAAATGATTGATTTATGTGAGTCATACATCCGACACAACGTAGCACGAATTCAAAGTGGATTTCCAAGCGAGGAAATCAAGTCTGGATAAAATTCCTCATCCCGGAAAGTCCTAATCATGTCCACAACCAATTTAGCTAGTCATCGATTATCATCAGGGAGTCTGCGTAGAACCTAAACGCATACTAAATCTCTCTGTAGTTGTGATTGTGTGTGCCATATCCGAAATCTACAGATCATATCCTAAATGATAATTAAGGATTTGACCTGCAGGTACCTGGGTGTAGTTTTGTCGTTGTAGTTTTGTCAGAGAATGTAGAAAAAGTTCTAAAAGATACCGTTGGAAATTGATAAGACATTAATAGTTTTGTTTTCATTTTCCAGAATCTGTATTCTCAGTGTCTCAGCGAGAGAATCCAATCATAATCGCTGACGGTTGCCGCTTCAGACTCAAAAGAGACTCAAACAGACCGATACATGATAAATACCGATGGGTTTGCTCCATGGAAAGTTTGGGGTGCAAGGCTAAAATAATCATTGTGGAAAACGTTATTGTGACAAGTGATAATGGTCACAACCATCCAAAGATACTGGAAGAAATTTAAGAAAATGAAGATAAACGAATTCACGATTAGCTCAGACGACTTTGGTTCTAATATTAAGACATAATAGGAGTTAATTTTCTTCTACTAAATGTTATTTTTCGTATCAATTACAGTTTTATACATTTTGTATAGCAGAGGCAATTGGCCGATCTAACTTAGTGTACACTTATTTCATATACATGTCTCAACCGCTTACTAGTTCAAATAGTTGCTTTCGCTGGTCAGGAATTTGGTCAAATATGTAACCCCCACGCACTCTGCCACCAGCAGGCTTAACCCATTAAACTAGTCTGCAGTATACGAGTAGTTTATAATATAAATTACATACATAAATAAAGTACAGCTTTTTGTATTTCGTCTATGTGATTTGATTATGTGCTTATTTATTTTTTAATTATTTTGTGTAGTTTGGTCAAATAATTCATTATTAAAAATAATGTCAACTACAATAAAAAAAATATGCCTGTTAGGTATTTAAATACACCTTTTTTAAACTAATTGCTCAAGTTGAGTTAGAAACGCTTATTTATATAATTTTAAATATGTGTGTCTATGTTTGTTATTAAACCATTACATGCTGTTACCGCCTAAGTAATTAAGATTTAATTTAGAATCAAGATCTAAGTCATATTGTTTTAAATAAGTAATATATTAATGGAAGGAATTGTAATCTGTGTTTATATGTTTTATCCATTTTACAATCTTTTTTATATCTCTTTATAACTGGATATTCAAATTTGAAGCTTTTGGATTATTTTTTATATGAAGGTGGATCTTGACTTCTCTAAAGATTCAAGAATATTAAACCAGGTCGAAAAAATATACAGTCAGCGTGATAGTAAGCGTCACAGCAACATATAAATGCTTGTAACATCACTACCGCGTTGCCAACCTTGTGACTTTGCATTTACATTATATATCACATTACCCGGCAATTTCACTGTCTCTTCCTCCTTTTAATACAGCAATGTCTTGTCACTATTTATTTACTCCTCAAAGGTATGACGAAGACAACAATAGTGACGAGTTCTATTAGGTCCTTGCATATGAAATAAGCGTTTTGTCGTACTGACAACTTAGATCTGAAATATCTCCTCTTTGGAGAATTTTAGATTTCCAAATCCAAATTTATATATTCATTTAGCTGATACATTCGAGTTTAAAAATTGCCATTGATTTGTTTTTTTCTTATTGTTTTTTCTTTTGCCTTGCTTATCATCACAATGGGAAACATGAAGAATCTGTATATTTACGAGTTCGAGCTTTACCATGGCGCTAGAGCTGCAGAGATAGCTTGAAAGATTATCGATTCTAAAATCCAGCTGAACGATTATAACAGATATCTTTTGTTTGCAACTGCAAACCATGAATGAAGATTTGGTTAAACGCTGGCCACCGCTGCTTCACGCCAACTAAAGACCACACACTACACAACAAACAACCACTAAGTTAGATGAGCTACAATTAGAATGTACTCCCTGGACATTGTTTCGGCATATTATAATTAATATTATTTTTTACGGAATTTGGACAACTTCTTACTAGGAATAAATTCAACTGCTATGCGGTAGTCCAAACCGCCTTCGAACAATTTATTGATTCTTGAAAGACATCGTTGAATCGTCATCGGCATACTTTGAACCCGACAGTTGCGTTTGCGTGAATTTTGCGTCGTTACGAACAAGATATATACCATCTTGTTCGTAACGACGTACCATCACTATATTTTTTAAATTGTGATTCATATACAAAGAAGTCTTATGCTATAATTCTCCACTCCTTGAGAGTACAGTTAAAAATTCAATCGATCTTTTATTTAGAAAATAAACACTTACGGCTTTATTTAATTGAAACATAAAGTTGTATTGGCACCGCATCACTAAATAAATCAGTTAGAACAATGTTAATAACTGCTCGTTGGCTATGTTAGTAGCAGCAAACAAATAAAAATAATTGAATTGTTTTTTTTTTATTTCTAGGACCCGTATTCTCATTGTCTAAGCAAGGGAATCCTATCATAATCTTAGAAGGATACCGCTTCAGACTCAAAAGAGACTCGCGCAACCCGATGACTGAAAAGACCCGATGGGTTTGCTCCACGATGAAGTTGGGGTGCAAAGCGAAACTAATCACTATAGATAACGTTATAGTAATCAGTGATAATGTTCATAACCACCCATTGATACAGGCAAATAAGAAGAAGTTTAAGAGAACTAACAAAAACGAAGATGCTGTGAGCACAGACGATTCTTCATCATCATAGGAGTGATAAATTTTCAGTGACAGTACAAGTGGCATATATTTACTGGTACAGGCTAAAAAGTATAGTTTTTTTGTGTTTAGAAATGTGGGAACACGTATTATCTATTGGTTTAATTTAATACGTAATTACTGAGTTATAGGAATTGTTAGGTACTTCACCATATTTAAGTTAACCTTTCAAGAGCAGATCTTCGTATTTCAAGAAAAATCCGCAGAACTGCAGGCAAGATTAATAGTTATAAGTTTACGAGACGATAAGGGGTTATCATTGCAGTTTATGTATTATACCCGAAAACATAGTATTTATGACCAAATCCTATTTCTTATCTTTAATAATTTTGGTTTGTATTTCTGACATATTATATGTGACAAACTTCTTACTTATTCACTTTTTATTTATTTAAAAGTATATTATTTTCGTTAAACCATTCAACTACATTTAAGACAGCATTGTTAACGTCATAAATAACTGTTTCTTTTCATTTAAAATAAAACGGAATTATCATCTGTAATCTATACTATACAATTATTTTCCTTTACAATGTAAGGTACATAATTTATATAGACGAGGAACAGGAAAGGTCCTAGGATAGAGCCCTGTGTTACGTCTATTGAAATCAGTGATCTAGATGATCGTTCCCTGTATACATCCACTCATTACATTTTATTTATTTAATTTGATTGTTATATGTTAGAAGCAGAGCCAGCAGATAATGTTTCGTATTACACACAATCAAAAGCTTTTGATAAATCACAGAAAACTGCTAGAGCATCATGTGGTTACTTCCGAGAATTAAAAATATGAATAATGAACTCGAAGCCAGCATCGGTTGCTGAGAGACCCCTGGTAAAACCAAATAAATTAGTGTGAATGAGATTATTATTATAGAATTTATTTTTAATTGCATCAAAATTATTTTTCCTTTACCCTTATTGAATGTCATGTCAGAAGTACTTTTCAATGTATGTGTGCGGATTATATTTATATCTCCTAGAGTATTCTTTGATATTCTGTTTAAACTTGTCTAACCTGTTATTTCTTATGTTGTGTGATGTCCGTAACACAAGTGCAGAATCAGGTCAATGTATGGGATGTTCTGTGAATACACATTAACTGAATTATTAAAACTTAATGAACTGTATCCGAAGTTTGACCTGAAAAAATCCTTTTTAAATAATGGTTTCTGTGCGATTTAAAGGGCTTGTTATTTGATCTGCTCTATTAATATCTACATCTTTAGTATATATTATGATACGTATTCTGTTGTTAATTTCTTCATTTTCGGTTAGTGACGACAAATGTAATGTATTAGAACTCGTTCCCACTTGTCGGGTGTCGGATCCGTATATTAATCGGAGGTTATAGTGGCAGAGCATTGGATATGCAGCTATTCACACTTATTTGAAGCCGATTTTGTGTCGGCTCCGACAAGAAATGTCGGGTGTATTGACATCCCTTTACGTCCGGAAAAAAATCGTGTCGGATTTCGCTCGCCTATGATAAAGAATGGCGCTGTTCATTTGTCGGTCGCATTCGGAGGTCGGGGTCGTTAACTCTTAACGCAGTCTCTAAATCTTGTATTTTGGTAGTTTATGCTCAGTGATATTTAATGGTTGAATGTAGTTATCGATATTCTATAATAATTGAAAAACTTAATTTCGTTATTCCTCAATTCTGTTATTAAATTCTGAAATGTTCCCAAACTAAAAAGCATTCGGCCATTTTAACTTTGTGTAGATTTATTACATAACCCTTTTTCGTATTTTCACATAACGTATATAACATATTATTTGTTAACGGTACTTCAGCTTTTTATATTCTTGTCTACTTGATTTTTTAGTTTTTTACTTTTATTTTCCATTATTATTGTAATGTTATGTCTTGCATAGAATATGTTATTGCTTTGGTATTAATAATATCCCTTCCTTTTTCCACCTATGAGATTCAGACTAAACTCATATTGTTATATATAAATAATAAATTTATGAAATTGTATGCTGTGTTTGTGTTATGTTCTATCACCTTTATTATTTCACGCATCTTATGTTCAACTCAATATCCATATGGGAGACTAAAGTTAACGACATGAAGATAGATTTTGTCTATTCTGAAAACATTCTTAGACGGCTTTGAAGCCAAAGTTTGACTTGTCACTCTATACTCTTCACACATGAGCCAGAGACTTCTAAAATGACAAGTAATACTTGACTTTAGAATCGTTTAAAATTAACATGGGAATAAAACAATTTATTGCAACATTTCACGTTTATTGTCAATTTTGTAAATTTTTGCATGTTGTCAAGTTTTTTTTGCAATTGATCTATTGGTTTCTGTACGATATATTCTTCGGCAATAATTACTAAGCGGTGAGAATACATTGCGCAATTGATTTAAATTTGTCGTCTTTATTAAAAGCAAGCGCACAATGCATATGTTGCAGTCGCTTACATAAGTAAGCTTTCAATAACCGATTGTTGGAAGCTATTGCAACTCTGAGGTTGGTTAGCAAATATGTACTTGTTGGATAATTAAGACGGTTTTGTTAAGGAACAAGACCAGCCCTGGCCTCTCTCTTCTCGACTACGAGTATTTCATAATCCCGGTCTTACTTGACCAGACGTTGTAATTTTAAAGTCCAATATATTCCTTTTAAACTATAAAGTTGTTTGTTAGTCCGACTCCTAACAGGTCTCACTATCGATATGCATAACATAATTTATTTTTACATCTAAAAGTTATATTTGTTTTTCAGTTTCAGCTTATGATATAGAATACGTCGAATCCGTGAGAGGCGCACTACAGCTTAAATTGAACGGGTATCGGTTCTCAAAGCAGATGCGGAAAACTAAACGCAACAGACACGTACACATCCGTTGGAGATGTTCCACGCATCACCATGTTGGCTGCAAAGCGACAGTCACGACCACCTGCGAAGGGCAAGTTCTAGTGATGAAGAACAGCCATACACATCCTGTTAGCCGAGGTCCGTACCTTGGCGCCCTTAAATGACCGCCATCTTGGACAAATCCGTTTGTGCTTCATGAAAGCTGCCTGAAGCGATTGGGGAAGTCGCAGCATCAGTTCATTGATATAGCCAAAAAAGCGGTAGTATTTATGTGGTGCTGAATTTAAATTCTGTTATAGATCTTTATTTTTAATTTAGTGATTGTTATTTTTTTATATTACTTTAACCCTTCCAATATGGTCTGATTAGAATGATAACTGTCTTTCTACATAGTTACATACATCACGCCTGTGTCCTATCGAGGTAGGCAGAAACTGGATTTCCACTTGTTACGATCTTGTATTCTCGTGGCTTCCCTTACTCGCAATAGTACTTTTATACACGTTCGTTTATTCTTGGTATGTCTGACCTGACCCTTCTTTAATATTATAATGGGTTCTTTTGTCTTCAGCCATAGAAGTCCACTGTTGGACATAGTCAATATTCCCCATATTCCCCGAGTTAGGGGGATCTTTGCCCATAATTGCCGCGGTGGAAAGGCGTGGTGACGTAGAGCACAATTTCGCGACAAGGATGCTGCTGCCCACTTAGCGTTTGCTATAAGTTTGCAAGCGCAGAAGTATGTGTTTATATACATCACATTAGAAAATTCTGAAGTTATCAATGTTTCCCTTCTATATTACGCTTGTATATTACATATATTATACATTTCTCTTGAACCACTCTTTCTATTAAAAAAACCGCATCGAAATCCGTTAGCCTTAGTTTTAAATATCTTTGCATACATAGGAACAGACAGCGGAAAGCCACTTTATTTTATAATATGTAGTGATTCTTTATATGTCAAACTTTTCTAAACTCTACTACATTGATTTCTGTTATTATAATCAGGCTATATTCAATGGGTTATATTTTTTTAATTGTTATTTTGTGAAGTGACGGCAAGTGGATGACCCGAGACCGGCACTTGGCTATTTCTTGCATTGTGAGATCTGCAAACCTATATTTTTTATATATATGTCCTTATGTTGCTATTCGTGAAGCAGTTGCGAAGCTAAATGATTTTTTGTTCACTTTTTATTGTTAAAGACGGTGCTCAGCTTAGGATTCTAAGAATTTTAAAAAAATGCCTTTATGATTATTAGTTGTTAATTATATTCTTCTGTTTCTAAATAGTTAATGCACTGCAACTAAATGTTACCAAAGCTGCTAAATAATATATTTGTAAAAAATTATATATCCACCACTACCTTAGAGAAAACTTTTACACACTTTAAAGCACATCGCGCGGAACGTGTGAGCTTTGGTATTTTGTATTGTAATATGGAGAAGAGAAGTGCACAAATATGTTGCTTAAAATAAAATTTAATAAAACGTTGTTTCATTTTTATCTTATTTAGCCCTAGTACTTATAAATAAAGAACAATAGACATTCCAGAAGTATCTTCTGGTTACGCCTAGATTAAATTTACTTATTATTCCCTGAAAAGTTAAAGTTCCGTAACAAAAGTCCCGCCATAAAAGTTCCAGCTTTTATGGCGGGCCGGATGGCACATTTAGTGGTGTCCCCATCTCGTTCACTAAAGGTCGTGGGATCGATCCCTAATGTTTATATTATGAATATGATAAGCAAGCACAAATATGTATATAATAAATATTTGTTTTTATTCTGTGTCTGGGTTTAAAATATGATTTTATTTTATTTTAGAGGTTTATATTTAAGATAATATTCACTAAAAAAACTCTGTGTAACACAACGGAAGAGCAGTTCTTCGGTGTGATAAAGATACAACTTGAAGTCTCGCCTGATGCCTGAGACATGTTGATAATGCATTTATATATCAGTGATTCTTTTGTGTACACGGGCTTTAAGCGACTTATCTCGGAGTCAGGTCAATGTATAAGATGTGGTATTTACACACTTACTCTCATCAGAAGCTAAATTATATATATATATATATATTTAGGAGGATCTACCATAACTGCCACCCTGAGCAGACGTGGTGGTGATTGCAAAGCGCAACTTTCTGACGGGAATGCTGCTGACCTTCCCTACCCTGCATTATTTAACCGGCGCTGTTTCGGATAGATATACCGCCATCTGTCGGTTCCAGCACCTCACTCGTGTCTGACACCTGATGCAGAGAGAAGTGCTATTATTCTATACCACCAGTACCTCACGGCGGAGTAGAATAATTCCATTTGCAGGCTGATTATTTAGTTAGAAAATGTAAATTAGCACAATTTTGATAATATCGTTTACAATTTCAGACGACAAACTGGGGCACTAAATAGAATATGTGAAGTCTATCAGAGGCAGGCGTCATTTAAAATTAGACGGATACCGTTTCTTATGTCTTGCTTTGCAAAAGCATAGGATCCACAGCAAGACTACCAACAGCTGGTGAAGATGCTCCAGCACAACTACATCGGCTGCAATGCCACCGTCACCACTAGTTTAACTGGCAAACTCCTCATTTTAAAGAATACTCACACCCATCCAAATGATAAGCGTAACAATCTCAAGCACAAATCAACCAGTCAATTCTTAATTTAGAAACGCAATAGATTGACTTATGTATAATCCAAACCATATTTTTATTATCATCATAGTAGTTGTAAAACATTCATGCTAGATATAAACCTTCACAAGAGGGAATTTTCCCATAATTGTCGCGCTAGACGAACCTAGTGCCAACTGCAGAGCATAAATAACTTCGTCACATGTCAGTCCTGTTGCATTTGAGTTACGCTGTTCCGAGTGGTTATACCGCCATCTGTCGGATTGCGACGCCAGATATAGATAGAGGTACTATTCTGCTCTGCCGGTACCTCGCAGCCAAACATAATTTGAGTTATTTCATTTAATACTTTTCAATGTATTAGGTATATTTATATTATATTGATTCGTAAAGCGTATAGTTGGTTTTCTTTTTAAGGTAATGACGTGAAATTATGCACATGAAATGGAACACAAAATTAACTGCATAAAGCTATTTTATACCAAATGGAATAAAAATACATAAAATGAATTAAATTAAATATTATTATACTTCCTAAAGTTTGATTAACATACAACAATTACAATTAATTGCCAGTGGGCAGGGCATTTAGTACGCAGAACCGATGGCCGATGGAGTCGTAAGGATATCGCACAGAAAATCATGAAAAATAAAATTAGGGTGTTTTTAATGTATTACATCGTATTTACACCGCATTTCCGTTTCCGTCATAAATAGAAAAAGTAACCATTGTTACTTTTTGTAATATTCGCTATCTGTTAGTCCGCTAAAATATGTCAAGCCGTTACAGAGATTAGTAAAAACAAATGAAAATCAGATAGACAGATCAAATTATATGGATAGATAGTTACATACTTTCATATAAATTTCATGAAAATTGTTAATTTGTAACTATATACAAGTTTTTATTTTAATACAAGTATTTAAGAGCGTATTTTTTATTGTATGTGTAGATGTGACTGAAAACAAATTTAATATACATTTTATTATTATAATTAATTCTATGACAAGATGGTGCAAGTGGAGATCCATTGTCTCAGCATACCCCGATGGGAAACAGGCGTAATGTATTTTTATATGTAACTGATATATATTTTTATAAACGAAAACGTAAAAATAATATATATCTTTATAATTTGGTGGAGATAGGTATATAGGTAAGAACTAAATGCTCCCAATTAATTAAGCTGCTTAAAATACGTATAACGAAAATTTGCTTATAACATAGTATTATTTCAGCTTTCCCTCCGTATGAGATCCATCGGTCTATTCGAGGTAAGCTCATCCTCGTAGTCCAAGGGTACAGGTTCTCTATGGGCAACAAATTCAGGTGTGGAAAAGTCAGATGGAGGTGTTCCACACACAACGGGCATGGGTGCAACGCCTCTCTCTACACAATGAATGACAAGATCGTCTGCTTGAGGAATGATCACATACACCCTCCAACGAGTGCTTCAGTGCCATGGTCTACCGAAGGGTCTTTAAAGATGGTCTAGTTTGAGGTCTCCTCATTATTATCTTCATCATCAAATCAACCGCAGAACGTCGCCTGCTATACAAGACAGGCCTCCCTAAGGAAGGGGCAAATTTCCCCGATAACTACCATGCTGGGCATGGGTATTGTCAATCGCGTGGCTTTGCGACTGGAATGCTGCCCACTCCGGCTCTTTTGAGTTTGAACTACGCTGTCCTGGGTGGGTAGACCGCCATCTGTTGGTCAGTCGTCTCATACAACACTTGGGGGATACTATAAGGAAGGGAGGTACCATTCTACTCTTGCTGGTAACGACAAGAGGTCTTATGTTTATTAATTATTTTAACTAATCAATGACAGTAATGACAAGTTATGATGGAAAAAATTAAGTAAAGGAATTATATTAAGCTAAGCCTGGTGAATTATGGTGATTACATAAATATTGTCAGCTTGTGTCAGCCGCAAGACGTCCACTGGACAGTTGAACATACCTCCCCTCTCCCTTAAATAAAGGGTTTTTTTGCTTATAATTTTACTTTGGGCAGTTGGGCAATCAAAGAATGTAGCTTGTGACGGGTTATGCTACTGCTCATCTCCGCTCTCTTGCCATCTGTTCTGGTATTGCATTACGACTCCTGAATAGAAAAAATAACTATTTTGCTCTGCCGGTAACCAAGGTATTGAAATAAAGGTCTGAAAATGTATGGCATCTCCTTATAGCGCAAATTTTAGATATTATGTACTAGAGAACTTATTGTAAATATTTGAAAATATGCTATTAAATTATTTGTACTATTGTCTGTGGTTTATATATATTATTGCCATTATTGCTTTATTTATTTGGTTTTGACGTCTATGCTCTATGGATTAAATATATTTTTAAAATTTTAAATTCTCGTGACCTTCTGAAAGGGTTTGACCGATTTTGATGATATTTTACATGTATATTCGGTAGGTCTGAGAATAGGTTGTTATCTATTTTTTAATACCATTAAGTGATATGGGTGTTCTACCGCATTTTATTAAATTGGATAATATATATATATATTTTTAAGACGTGGCTATACACACAGGTTGCATACCTCCGGTGATGCTATTGATGTTTGAGTAGTCCAGCCTAAAAAAAGTCTAAATAGTATTATACTCATCATTATATCAGCCGTAGGATGTCCACTGCAGGACGTTGGCCTCCCCAATTAATCTCCAATAGGACCAGTTATTTGCGATAGTTATTTGCTGACTAAAACCGCAGGATCACGCTGGACACACCAGCGTGTTCCTGCGGTTTTAGTCAGATCGTCTATCCACCGTGCGGATGGACGACTTGCGCTGCGCTTGCCGGTACGTGGTGTCCATTCCAGAACCTTACGACTCCATCGGCCATCGGTTGTGCGTACCAAATGCCCTGCCCACTGCCACTTCAACTTCCTAATCCACTGGGCTATATCGGTAACTTTCGTTCTGCTACATATCTCCTCAACTACAAAATAATTAAGAATAAGTTCTTTGGATTCGCATTATGCTATCAGTGAGTGGCTAGCCATCTGATGACTGGCTGACTGTCTGATGGCTGGCAGACTGTCTAATGGCGAGCAGACTTAAATATCTCTGTAAATATATCAGCAAGAGCAACGCCGGTACCTGCGTTGTCGCTTCTCATCCCAGAAAGTGACGCGAGAGAAGTCGTAAAACCTAGTGCTATGTTTACTATTACTATTCCATTGTAAGCGAAGAGAAGCAAAGAATTTGTAGGTGGTTGAGGTTTTTTAGTAATCAAAAAAGTTGAAAATTTAGTTTTATCTGCCTTTAAAGTTAGTAGGCTTTCATTCAATTTTTGTTGTATGTTAGTAAAGCCAATTTGGGCATTTGCAGTGACATCTTCCCAGTCATTACCACTAAACACTAGAGCAGTATCATCGCTAAATGCAATTATTCTACCATTTTTCAGGGTAGTATGAATTATGACGATAATGTAGATGATAAATAACGTAGGTCCCAACACACTCCTTTGAGACACTCCATATTTTACTTTACAGGGTTCACAAATAAAGCTACTTATTTTAACTGTTTGTTGTCTATGGCTCAGATAACTTTTGAAAAGATTAAGTTGTTCCCCTCTTACGCCAACAGACTCAAGTATTCGAAGTAGAAGAGGAATGGATACAGTATCGAAAGCTTTTGCAAGGTCAAGGAATATTGCAATATATTTTTTTCCATAATTCAGTTCATTGACCAAGAAATTTGTAAGCTCTGACACCGCATTACTAGTTGATCTTTCTCCCCGAAAACCAAACTGATCTGGTGAAAGAAGATTTTGATCCTCAAGATATTTAACAAGCAATTTAAATTTTGGTATTATTGTGGTATTGGTAAAATTCTTGAAAATTTAAGTGCTGTTGGTATAGTAGAGGATGCAAAACATATATTGGTTATATGCGTAATCAGTGAGACCAATATCAATGCGTTATCTTTTACTATTTTGTTAGAAATGTTATCCCAACCAGGAGCACAATTAGATTTGAGGATGTTTATAATTCCTTAAGACCATATATCGGTAGTTCAAATATAACTACTTTAAAAGATTATTTATGCGTATTTTCTGTTTTATCTTTAAAAAACAGGAAATATCCTACGATTTATTTTTGTTTGTGTAGTCAAGCACTAGTTGTAGTAGATTTTTTTAAATGCATCCTTTATTATTTTTTATTAACAATGTATAAAAAATCTGTTTTTTTTTCAGGGCGTGTGTCTTACGAATTCTCAGCTAAAGGTTACCAGATCCTAATAGTTGACGGCTACAGGTTCTCAAGGTCAAAGTGCTATGGCAGCGGGAAGGTCAGATGGAGATGTTCCACTAACCACAGTCAGGGGTGTTTGGCCACAGTCCATACCTTTGAACGTAGCATACTGTTTCTGAAGAATGAGCACAATCACGAAAGGAAACCGCAGATGAAGGTAGAGAGACAAATAAGATTCTTCTAAAAGTCTGCGAGTTTAATCATTCTAGTCATTCCGTGTGTTTGTTATATATACAATTTCATACTTTTCTATAACTGAAGTCATGATTAAGGTAATTACAATTTGAACATAGAGTGTGATAAGAAGGATCGATAGGTATAAGTTTTTTGGACAGGGAACTTTCTTAAGCAGACATTAAATCTGTATCACAAATATTAAACCTGCATCACAAAATTAGTTGATATAACTTTGACTAGCTTTGTCGCAAAATAGTATGTTATTACACTTCCTAATTGAAAATTTAATTTTTTGTTGGTAGAATTAGTCAAACAAAGAATCCATTTACGAATAAGAATTTAAACGAGTCAACTTATGTCATTCCTATACATTTTAAGAGATGATTTAGTTCGCTTTACTATCACATTTGTTGAAACCAAAGTGAAACAATTATAAAATTAAGTATCTATGGAATTAACCTGAATGAATAAATTACCATGATGTAAGTATCAAAGAAGTTTTGTTAGTCATCACAGAAGCAAAACGTCTTTGTTTATATTTGTATATTATGTAAATGTAAGCCAATGAAACTGCTATTTATGCTAACAATGTAATTTGCAGGTAAAGTAAGAGTAGTTATTGTACAAATTCAATACATGCATATTAGTAAAAAAATTAGTTTCAAATTCTGTCAAAAGTAATATAAGACTGTTTATAAAAGACAACCCCCACAATCTCCGAACTAATAATAAAGTGCAAGTATCTGCATCTAGAACTCACTATGCAAAGAAGACTGTACTGTTTTGAGGAGAACAGCTGTTCAATGAGCTGCCTAACAAGAATTGTGAGATTATAAATATGTTTGGGAATTGGTTGACATTGTATTTAGAGTCGAGTACAACAAATTTGTATATTTTTTGTTAAACTTATAATATCATATTGTAGATGAATGTGAGTCTCACAAGTCTCTTATTACCAACGTTTTTTAACATACTTATTGGACAGATAAGTACCACGTGAAATCGACCATAGTGTGTTCGAAACATGATCAATATTATATTAGTTAAATATACGTATATTTACTTATATAATATTGATCATGTTTTCAATGTACTCATGTTCTAGATCAACCTATACTTATTTTTAATTTTGATTAATTGATAGTGAAATTTATATATATCGCATAGAGTTCATTTTTTCTTGCAACATTTTGACAGACATGAGACAGAGCATTAACTTTATTTTAGAATTATCTTTAATGCTCAGGCTAGTTTTAGGTTTGTGAACTGATTATTTTGTTAGTAATAAAATAATTTATTGTAAATGTGTGTATGAATGTAAACTTCTGATGTGCAATTAAAAAGAACCTTTAAAATAGAGAATTTTTTTTAAAAGACATTATGCTTGAAGTTTGTGTATTTTTCTGGTACCTTGAATCTGTTATATTTACTTTAATGTTAAAATAAAGATATTGAAGGAGTGGAAACAACTAACAATAGTACATTACATTATGTTTCTCATTGTTGTATACAATGGCTACTTATTTTAATATAAATCATTCTCAACTCAACTCACTAAAATATACTGATAAATGCCGACTATTAATGACCTGCGTAGAGTTATATGCCAAGTAAATGTTTACAGGGCATATTTTTCATAGTTAACTATTATTTACATATTTAAACGAATTAATTTAAAGTCTCAGTTACCTTACGGTAATTCGTTACAACTGTGACAAAGTTGTAATGATATATCGTATTTGTTAGATTAGAACAATTACAATTATTTTTCATTCTTTTTTGTACACCAGGGATATAAAAAAGATACATAAATTGTGCATTGAAACAGTACAATGGGCAGCCTTATCGTATAGAGCGATTTCTTCCAGGCAACTTTTTGGATGGAGAGAGTAAAAAAATGTAATAGGCGGTTTAAGGTGCATCTATGTAAAAAAATAATATATATAAACTTATAAAAAATACTTCCATTGTTATAAAATATACATAATTAAAATATAGATGTATATAATCAAAATGAATATATAATCAAATAATAATATATACCAAAACACGATCTTTACTCCGTTTTATACTCCTAATTTTATATTTATTAAAAATAGGAGTAGAGTCAATGTTAGAAAATATACATGCATGATTATACTGATATGAGAAATCATGTATAATATATGAATAAGTTATAGTTATTTATCTTAATACGTATTATTTATAGATCGCATACTAACTTAATTTTTGTTACAGGTATCCGATACACTTTTACCGAATCTTTGCGGGGAGCTCGCATCATACTGATCCAGGGTTATCGTTTCTCAATCAAAAACATGAGTAAGGCTCAAGCCAAGACCAAGAGGATCCAATGGATTTGCTCCACCCACGGCAGGGTGGGCTGCAAGGCTGCCGTCTACACCTCCAGAGATGAGATCATATACCTTGAGAACAAACACACCCATCCACCTCAAACTGACGAGAAGTCGCTGAAGAAGTTCTTCTTGCCCGTATCCAAAGTTAAGATGTTCTACCGTCAGCCAAAATAAGATATTTATAATGTTCCTATTAACATTTATGTATGTCTACATTATATTCTATAATAATTTCCTTAGACATGTTTACATTTGTTATTATATGATAGGCCGTGGGACAGGGTAAACTAGAGCCCCCCAGAACCGGTTGCCGTAAGAGACAACCGACAGGAATGCAACAAGGCGAGTACAGGTTGCAGCGTTCCCATCACGAAACGGTCTGCGTTTCTATCATACTCCCCCCCCCCCCCCTCCTCCTCTTTTATGAGGAGGCTTTGTCCAGCCGTGGACGTTTTACAGATATGATAGTGATTATGTGTTAGATGACATGTACTATGTTGATGGATTGCTTATTTGGGGTAATGATTTAGAGTAATCTGTCGGAGATATTTTCTGATTATAATATTACACATAATTAATTTAGTCTTTAGTCTCGATACATAATAAATTTGAAATAAAAATTCCCGTAGAGATAGATGGTTTTTAAAGCAGTCGCCAAAGTATAGTAGTTTTTAAGTGTAGCACTTATTGGTGAACTTTCTAGAAGTAAAAGTACAGTAGAACATTGTACCGATTTACAATTAGAACTTCTATTATTGTATTTTATCATTGTATGTTCCTAATTGATATTTCGTTGTTGCTATTATATAAGGTGTTAAGTTTTATGTATTTTTATCTAATTTAATGATATTGTTTATTGTTTTATTGTAATCATGTAATGGTTTTGATTGGAGATTTGGATTTGGATTGGATTTGGAAATATCGATATTTGTTATTTAAAAATGGTAAAAATTCGGAAACGGTGTAAGCAAAGAAGAATGATAATATATTCGATTGTAAAAAAACAAACGATTGTTTCGGGGAGAATTTTTAAAAGTGTGGTGCTAAAATTAATAAAGAAATGATTATAAAGAAGGCCAAAGCTTTATAATAATGAATAGTTATTATGAGAGGAAAGTCTAAAATTGATAATAGAAAAGAAATGGTCACGATTGATGTGGCATAATGTGAAATTTGGTGTTATTTTATTTGCTAGATTTAAAGAATTTATTTAGTTACGTTATTTTTATAAAGTTTTACCTTTGATATCTTATATGAATATAATCGTATTAGCGGTTTTAACGTGTACTGTAGTTATTTATTCCATAATCGTTCAAAATAATTATATTATAAGATAAAAGGACTCTGGCTTTTGGAACTGCGTGACTTGATGCGCACATAAAACGATCGATTAAGACGCTCTTGTATATTTTTTATGGTAATGAAGACTACTCTTCAATAATTTCCTGATGTCTATTATACATTTATCATTTACATAATTTATCTGTCAGATTGTCACGCATTTTGTCAGCTATTGAAGCAGGCCCCAAAAAGCACAATTAGTCAGTAAAGTTCTTAAATGAGTGAATGATCTTTTATCATAATTCAAATGGGTATATAAAAGAAAAAATTGTCAAGTCTATGTTGGCTAAAGATTCATTTGTTCAAAACCACTTCCATGTTAATTTCCTGCAGTTCTTAGATCCATTTTTAACTTAACTTTGTCAGAACAGAGTTGAGCTTTTGCAATGATTAACTATTCACCACGAAGTCCAGAGTTCCACTCCCGGATCAGACGGAGGGTAATAAAGTAATTTCTGTTAGGTAACATTTAATAATATAAGGGTCTAGACGGGATTAATAGTAACAGAAAAGACTAGCTATATGTATTTTACTAGATATATTTTTCCTTATTATTAATAACCATAACAGTGATGTTTGGAAAGCTGACTAGATGTGTTTTATAGCTTGATAATGAAGTCAGCCGAAGCTATAGCCTTGAAAGTTTAAAAAAGTAAAATGCGAAATAGCGGCTTATGACGTTATCGCTGTCGGCATAGGAGAAATAGCAACACAGACCATAGAGAACTTCTTTTAAAAGAAACTTTTTGATTGCGTATTTTGTGCAAAATGTATGTTAATATGATCCGTTATTTAATTACAAATATGCATGAAGACATTGTTTTCTAAAATCTTTATGTATATATAATTCTACTGTACGTATGTTTGTCACTGTACTCCTCCTAATCGGCTGGACAGATTCGAATGTTTTTTTTTGTATGTGGATTTGGCACTGCACTCGGTTAGCTAGTATTACATAAATTATCTAGTTTAATACTTATAACGAACCGATAATACACTGATTTGGAATATAGTCCTTCAATATACATCATTATTACTCTAACCTTAGTGTATTGTAATAAAGTTTATTATTAATTAATATAACAAAAGCCATTTATCGATTACTAAACAATATAATTATAAGATCAATAAATTCTTCCTTTAAATATTCTTCCAATTATTTCTATTCAATGCGGCCCCCCGCCCCTCCAAATAATTCAGATTCTAGCATTACAGCGAACTTGCGTAATAATAATCTGTAGAATTCAACATTTATAAGTGAAACATGAGCATTACCTTCCTTAACTGAGCAGATGACTTTAACTACTTTTAATACTTATTTAATTAAGTTATGTCTACAAGATAATAATCAAATTCTAATTGCTGATCGTGACCGGCTTCTTGTCAGTCATGGTTCAAAATAGTATTATTACTTTTTATTTTTTTTTTATTTTTATCAGCTGTAACATTCTAGATGAAGGCTCAGTTTGAGCAATGCATTATCTAATTTTCAACAACTATTTCTGTCAATTGTCAAAATGTTATTTTTTTTATTTGAGCGGAGTAGCATGTATGCTAATGGTAAACCATTTACTGGGTAATTGAAAAAAAAAACATATTCTTCTAATTATGTTATGTAATCTTACATTTATAATTAGGTTATATTGTGCTACTATAATGTGAAATGTATGTATGCATTTTTCAATAAATATATATTATCAACAGTTTTATTAATCCAGTGAATTCTTTTGCATTAAAGATATAGGCGGTAATATAACCTTATATGTACTTATTTTCATCAGATTATATGTATTGCTTTTTTGAGAAGGTGGTTAAGAATGTCGTTTTAGATATTTTCTTCACAAGTACAATGTCTACATTATGCTTCTTAAAAGTTAGTGCATTAAACCTTACCCTAACCTGTGAAAACCTAAAGTGTAATTAGCATTATTTATCCTTGTAGCATAGTCAATCTGGCATTACGCTTATAAAATACCAACGTTATATAGGGCACATTCTAATCGGTATCCTTTGTTTAAGGTGTCCGTTACACTTTCACGGAATCTTTGAGGGGAGCACGCATCATCCTGATCGAAGGTTTCCGTTTTTCCATCAAGAACAAGAGCAAGGCACACACTAAGACCAAGAAAATCCAATGGAATTGCTCCACCCACGGCAAGGCAGGCTGCAAGGCAACCGTCTTCACCTCCAGAGATGAGATCATCTATCTAGAGAACAAACACACCCATCCACCGCCAACTGACGACAAGGCACAGAAGAAATTTTTTTTGCCTGTATCTAAAGTGAAGATGTTTTATCGTCAACCTGATTATAATTAAAATCTGCGAACAATACTGTCTCGAGGATAATTTATTGTTCTTTTAACGTGTTGTAGCATCGGTGTCTTTATACATGTATATATATTATATATACTTATTATTCAAAATAATAAATGTTTATAAATTTACATGTAAAATTGTGTCGATTTCTGGCGTCTAGGCAGTACGCGTTGCGCGGAACATTCTGGTTAGCTCTTTCCTAACATTGTTTAGAGATTTAATGTTAGGAGGTTGGTCATGTGCGATATAAAGATTGTTGTATTGTATACGCTGGTAGCTTGAGATCACAATTGCTACTTCAACTCATGAAGCATATAAGATTTAGCCGTCTTGGATTTGGAACATCTATTATGTACTACGCAATGATTATTCAGCCTTTTAAACTTATGTATCCTGAAATATTTAATTAAGTAGTTTAAAGTGTAATTTATTCCGTGTCTATCAACTATTAAGATTTAAGTCTTTCATATCGTGTTTATTTTTTATAATTAATGATATTTTAACGTCGGTATTAATCCGACTTTTCTGTTCTACGACCATAACGTATACGACGCGTAGATAATCTAGTCAAATGCCATAATTTATTTTAATCTATATATTTTGGACTATAAATGAGGCGATGGTATAAATAGGAAGAATGTTCATGTTCGATTGCATATCATTTGAACAAGTTAGAACGAGGTAAGATGAAGATGTGGTGCTAAATTCATTGGGGGTCAAATTGACCAAGGTGTTTTGCGAAGCCAAATGGATATTACTTAGTGTATTTTTGTACAACGGGCTGTATGAGAAGTTTAGGCTGACAATCTCGTTATAAGTTTTAGTACGAATCTAAAATGTGGTTAGAATGTTGTGGATTGTTAATAGTGTAAGACACGGAGCACACAATTGATTCTATTCCTCTATGGCAATAGTTTGTTTTTAATTTCGTAAATGGCATTTTCGAGGTTTCATGCATAGAAAAACACTGAATTATATTTAAGATAATATTTACTAAAAAAATACCAATTTAACTCAGGCTTCAGGCGGGGTGGGAATGCGGGAACTTTTTATGCATTGAGCTTCTAATAATATTGAATATCTGTTTCTTCGATTACTTCAAACTTGTAAACGTTTGACATTTGAATGTTTGTGAGTAATTACCTACAAGTACCAAGAATAAACGAGCGTGTATCTAAGGATTAATGCGAGTAAGGGAAGAGAGAGACGTATACCAAGATCGTATCAAGTGGAGGCCTATAGTGTGTGTATATGTATGTACGTACAACATTAAAGGAATGACGCTGATTTTGCAGCACAAAAAGTACACTATGAAATATTAACGGGTCTGCTAAGGTGTTCATTAGCAAAACGGTAATGCAGCTCGGCATGAGAATGACGCCTAAAGCCAGAGACAAGTTGTTTTTTTTTCTAGCAATAATCATTCGTGAATGGCACTTATAGTTTGTCATATACATTCTATTGTCTGTATCTCGGAGTGTTCATAGGTATATAGGGCTGTATTTTTTTTAATTTCGGGTCTTATTCTTTTCGGGTATTGAAGACCATGTCAAAATTCAAATTATTAGGTTTAAAGTGCTTATTTTGGTAAGGGTAAGTTAGTGCGATAATGGTGGCCCGGACGATCAATTGATATCCGGTTCATTAAAATATCAGTAATGTTGATATAAGTTTTATGTTCCTACAGTTTTCATACGTTATTCTATTATGAAACTGAATATATTATAAATGTAAATGACTTATGTATCTTACATTTTTAGATATAAACATATTTTTAATGCCTGCATATCTACTGTAACTATTTTTAAACCGTAAACATTTTTATAGAATAACACTAGCATTTATAACATATGATATTCAAGTAGTCATTTTGATGTTATTATAGTATTATTTGAAACCACTACGGTAATAGATGTTGTATGTAGATTGGCGATTGATATCTCCATAGATTGATAAGATTTTTTTATGATACAATATTCAAACATACCTTTAACATTATTATTTGTTTTGTCACCCTTTGATTTCTACACTTAACTTTTATTTGTTTTCAATTAATTTAGATTGAACGCAGGCAGACGGATTTGGCAGAGTATTTGAGGCATCGTAAAATATCTAATATTTCTTTTATTATATCTAAATAGAATGTCGTCAAGAGGGAAAGAGCCTCCAGGTCTTTTGTTAAAGTTATCATCATCTTGAAACCCGTCGTAAAAAATCCACTGTGGAATCTGGTCTTCTGAAAAAAAGGTGATTTTTACCCATAATTGTCACGCTGGGCAGGCGTATTGGTAATCGTAGGTTTGCGTAATGGTTCTGCCCAACCCTCTACTAGTGTATATGTGTTGCAGTACGTACTTTCGGTACTTCAGACATCTACGATACCTATTAAGGATGGATCACTATTCTGACAGGCTCTATGATGATCAGAATGCAGTCATCTTATCTTGTGCGCCAAGGGTCCCAACCCGGACAAATATTATGATGATATTTGCATTACCTATTTTTCAGGACAGGATTCAAAAAAGTTTTGTTGTGTCTTGGTTATGTGGGTCCAGCTTGCATTTATATTCTCATAATTGTATAACTTTAATATGCCTCAAATACCTTCCTCAAATTAAATCAATTTTAGAGTAGATCTTAGTATAAATGACAGAATATTTAAACACTAAAGCAGTTCAATCACATTCCTTCTTGTATTTTAAATAAAATAAATATAACAAATCTTACACTAAAATATAATACATTTATTATTAACAGTAGAAATGCACTGTCTTTTGTGATTTTGTATTGATATACTTTTTTGTCATACCATGTGGTATATAAGAGTCACTTAAAGCTAAACTACAAGCTGGCAGCTATTAACAATTATAATTGGTCGGAGTATAGACAAGCGATCGGCCTATACAAAATCACCAGAGCGGCGCCACTTTCTATGAGCATGCAGATATTGTTTTCTAACATCAATGCTTTCACTACTCATAAGAAAACTACTCTCTTAACGGCTTTCAAACGCAGTTACCAAGAACGGTTACCGCAAGATTACTAAAATATCGAACAAACAACGTAAAAAGTTAAATAAGTCCCGGTTTAAAGTTGTTAATAGAGTAGTTTTATTCTAAAGATATCGTGTCTCATGATTTATGTCACCTAGTAAACAATGTGTATAATTATTTTTTCCGAATCTAATAGAAGTAATTGATGTCTGCTTTACATAAATGTATTGATAAATCATATAATAAAGGCTACAATAAAAAAACAAACATCTTTTTGACGTGTGAGGCACTGTCTCGCATTTACACTCAATTTGGTACTAAAAATCCATTTCCATGTTGTCACCATTCCTCAGAGGCGTGTTCGATTAGTAATGTTATATTAATATATTCATCTACCAAATAAATTCGGAGCAGCCATTTTTAATAATTGCCATGTTAAATAAGACTTGATGGACGAGGGTCATACAACTGGCAGATTTAAATTCAAGATGCCCCACGACATGTTTAAATAGCATAGATATCTATAGGATGTGACACAGGTCATATACTGAGCACGCCAATATATGGCACGAGAGACCTAGTACTATAAAACAGTGTAGACAAAAAAATGCATTCCGTGCTCTTGCAACTTTGCCTTAATTATTTATTTTTGACAGCATTAACAACTTTTATAAGTTTAATATAGTTAAAAGACTGAAATGAAGTACAACACATGAGATAGACTTTATACAAATGTGGACTGCATTGGTTTTTTTTGAATTACCAGGTCGACAACAAGCACACAGTCCGCGTGAAAGTAAGCGTCACTGCAGCCTATAAATGCTCGTAATTTCATAAGGATATCACTCGCGCGTTGCCAACCTTGTGACTTGTGACATTCTATGTCATTATCCAGAAATATCATTGCCTCTCTCACCCTTCAAACCGGAACACAGAATTAGTTGAGAGTGAGGAACCAATCTACACCACCTTTGAATAAGGTCCACCTCGTGATAATCCACCTATTTCTACCACCATATTAGCATTGCTGTTTGAAGGGTGAGAAAGGCAGTAAAATTACTGTGTAATGTGACATAGTATCTTCAAGTCAGAAGGTTGGCAGGACGCTAGTGATATCCTTGTGAAATTACGAGCGTTTATATGCCTCAGTGACGCTTACTATCACGTAGACTACATACATATTATCGACTTGGTCTAATAAAAAAGACGTAAATTTAAATAGTTCTAACATCGACGTTTGCGCGAATTGTCGAAAGTTGTCAAAATTAGCCTTATAATAACGCAGTGAATGTTTCCAGATGTTCCAGAGTTTGTGTACACGCAGAAAGGGAAACGGCTCATCGTCTTTGACGGGTATTGTTATGCAGTTCACCTGACCCGAAAATGCATATCAGGCGTCACTAAGACCAGATGGTACTGTCGGACAAATCACTCGTGTGGATGTAAGGCTGTCATCTACACCATCAACGATACTATAGTGTCCTGCAAGTCGGAACATAACCATGTAGCTGCAGGTATTTAGTTATAAGCTCCCCTATTCATAAATATGCCTTCATCATCATAATATTCTAACGACTTATATTATAAGCCGTTGGAAGTCCACTGCTGGACACAGTCCTTCCTGAGGAAGATGCAGAAGAATGAATACAAGAAGAATGAAGATAAAGGGTCTGAGATCCATCTTATGTTGCGAGGTCTGAAGATCAGCGGCAATTATTCAAGGCCGCATCAAATTTACGGTTCTTTGCTTAAGTGGCCTTTTTTGACGAGGATGTTTTAGGTTAGTGTGTGTGCGTGTAGTGCTAGTATATTTGTGAGTTATTATGTACCCAATTCAGATATTTCTTTTGACTATGTAAATGTATTTATTGTGTATATTTGTTTCATTCTTAATATTTAGTAGTTTGCATTATTTTGTTGTACCTGACAATTTATTAAGATATTGTTTTATAGAAATCAACTTTTTTTCAGGCTTTCTAACCCAAAATCTGACTGATACCAAAAATGTATATTAAATATATAATAAATATTTGTTAATAAAAACTATTTTTAATTTATACTAGTACTATATATAATATAATACGTGACCTTAGTGGACTGTACGCTTGTTTGTGGCCTTTGTCTAATAAATAAAAATAAACATCTTTTGATTAGTTTCCAACAGTGAGACCTATAGTAAAACTATCACATAGTAAATAAATCACACGGAATTAAACGAAAATCGTTTCAGAAAATCAAGTAAAACCTAAGGGCAATGATCATGTCCTTGAGATGAGCGCTAAACGGAGAAATTGTGTGGGGTGCTACGAGAGGCTACGGAGAACCCTTAATAGTGTCCAAACAAAAAGAAAAGTAAAAAAAATTAAAAAATATTGCAGGAAATGCAACCAAAGCCTTTGCGAGGAATGTTTTAAAGACAGGCATAAGTAATTAAAACTATTTCTCATTCCTTTTACTCCTATTCCGTTTTATTTTCTATATCCTCTTACTTTTGTGTATTTCATCACTATTAAAAATACTTTCTAGTGCGGTACAATATCCCCCTACCACTTTATCTGGTTTATTTCTCACTAGCAGGGCACGAACCCAAATATTTGATTGTTTGATACAATTCAATTTAAAATATACTCGAGCAATTCAAATAATTTTCCACCATTAGAAAGCTTCACCGAGCAACAATTTAAGATTTGATTCCCATCCAGAGCAGACATTTTATATAATAATATTTGTGTATGGGTGTTAAAATATATGTATTTGAGTAGTATATTTGTGATTTGTCTGTTGTCTGGCGTCCGTAACGCAAGTGCTTTTAGCGACTTACCACAGAGTCAGGTTAATGTATGAGATGTTGTGGGAGTTAATTATTTATGTATTATTATTTACCTAAAAATTAATGTAACGTACACATTTATATTATTGTGCATTTGTAATGAATAAATTCCAAAACTACTCGACAGATTTTAAACATTGTTTTAGTAATGAAAAGCTACATTATAATCAAATCATATAACCTATATTTTATTTCTGAATTGGAGAGAAGATCACTGTTTATTTTTATCTTAATAGTCGGCAGCGCGCTTTTGATTCATCTGGTGTTGCAGGTGTCCACGTGCGACACTCACCACTTATCAGGTGCCCCTTATAATATCCAATTCATCAGGTGGTAAAATTGCTCGTTTGCCCCCCTGCTGTGCAAAAAAAAATTATTATAATGATAGACTTTTAACCATTGCGTTTTTCTCCAGTGTCATACGTGATGTCCAGAAACGGGAGGCGTCTTCTAAAAGTCAACGACTTCACGTACTTCTTGTCTCCGAGCGCTGGCACCAAGAAACTCTGGAGGTGTTCTACTCATCAGTCGAAGACCAAGTGCAGAGCCACTGTGAAGACCTACGATGGTGCTGTAATTCACATCAATGACAACCACAACCATTCCAGTATGGAGAAGTCGAAGTATTATATAAGTAGAACCTTCTTAGATATTTGAATTATCATTCCTGCTGGTTTTAGCCCACACTAATCAGGAAATATATTCCAGACTATATAAAGATGGAGTGGTTAATGATTAATCATTCTCTATAATCCTATAAACATAGCTTGATTAATATGACAGCTGTCAAACTAAAGTGTTGTTTAATAATTTAAGATAGATTTATCATAATGTTGCTGTGCCCGGGACTTGTTCCGCGACTTCTTCTTCTAACATTGGGCAACATATTTTCCTTCAAACGTTTTTCTTCGCCCATTTTTGCCACATCTTTTATTGATTCTCCGATCTTTTTATTAGTCGTAGCGTGATTTATATAGCCTAAATTACTATTTATTATATTAGATACCCCACCCGAATCAGTCCAGCCGCTTCAGAGATTACCTCAAACAAACAAACAGACTGATAGACAGACAGAAAAGTAATAAACAATATATTTGTATTTGTAAAAAGCAGTTATTTTAATATATATTCCAAAAATACTCTTTTATTTAAATATATGTATGCTTTATAAATGTGCATCCGTTGTAATGTAAACAATATTAATAACAAAGTATTATGCCAAAGTCTATAATGCCAGTATGAATTACTTGACATCTTCATTGACATATGTTATTCGAATCAAGCTCAGTGAATATTATAGAAGTATGGCAACGAATGAAAGGCGGGTAGCGTAGCGTAACAATTGAACACATTTTTTTTTATTAGATGCAACACATACCAAATATGAGCTCTATTTCTAAGAAGGAACTGTAATGTTAGTAGCAAGACCCGTCTGGTGGCTAGCATACGGGTCTTGCTACTAACTTTATGATAGGTGACTCTTATGTTTGTGGGGGTCATCAGGGTCATCTGTAATATGTATATGAGAATAACTACTTCCGTCTTTATTCATGTTAATGTAACATATAATAATATTTACGTATCCCATACATTGATCTGACTCCGTAGTGGTTGCTTGAAGCACTTGTGTTACGGTAACACCCAGACAAAGAACAAACACAAATATCATCATAAGATGTTTGTTTTGGGTGAGGATTGTCGAACCCACGACCTTTGGCGCATATGATAGAATACCATCCTCGCTATCGGGTCCGTCAAGATTAATGATCCGAAAGTTCATTGGCACACCTATATACCTAAATAAATATTTAATTTTAAATATGTACAAAGTAGTTTTTGATACATTAGATCAATCTATTTGAGTTAAGAAGGTTTTCATCTATGCGATATTTCTGCCAATATCTTCATCCTTATCGACTTCACATTGCGTCCTTCAGGAAATCTTGTTGAACTGTTTCTGTAGCGGAGTGCTTCAATTGGTTTAACATTGCCTTGGTTACAATTTATTTATGCGGTGAACCCGGCATTGGTACAGGGAGAGGTACTATTCTGCTCTACCGGTATCAAAGGGCATCATACATACATACCCACTAACTTTTTAAGAAAGTAAGGATCACTTGAAGGGTTACTTGTCTCATATACTACTCATCTTATATAATATCCCTACAGATTATGTATGTATAGACGATAGTTCCTAATAGATGTTTTTGTTTATTTATAAGTGAAATAAATTATAAATGTATAAAAACAATTTCATATAAATGTATTTTATTGTACGAGTTGTCAGCAGTAAGCTCCCCGTTTTAAAGGTCTTAAATTGCAGTTGTTTTTTTTTAATTTTGTACATATTTTATACAGATTTAAGGTCTCAAGATTAACAAAGATATGTATAAAGGTAGTTTTCTTAAAGTAGTGAAAGCATACAAGTTATAAAATAATTAATATATTATAATTTCTTCGCTTAGGGTGGTCTTTTTTATAGATATTACATATAAATTTTGTTTTTTTAGGAAAATTCGTGTACGTGCTTTCGCAAAAGGGCAAGCGAATGATCCTGTGGAATAATTATACATATTCCGCCCGGATTGTGCAAAACAGACTCAAGACGCATTGGAGGTGCTCAACGAATTCTCACATGGGGTGCTCGGCCGTCATACACACTTATAATAATTTGATTATAGCTGTAAGGGGTTTTCATAATCACCCACCCCGGAAAACCTAGGAATTGTACAGCATCCATTTACGCATATACTAGCAGCTAGCTAGGTTTTATCCGCATTAGGTTGTAGGACAAACTAAGTATAATTTATGATCCGCTATTATGGGTCCTAGCTTAATATTATATGATGTTATACAGCCTATATACTTTCTCAATAGAGAACTATATATTACTGATAGTTTTGTAGTGTAGTTTCAGTCAGGCATTTTTTTAAATCCCGTTTCTTCCTATATCCATATCCTAACTCATCCCATTCCGAAGTTATTAGAAATATCTAAATTCGTGTTGTTCGGTCTAACGGATAAACTCATACTTTGTGCTACTTTATTAATTTCAGAAGCGACTTTTTAAAATAATTGAAGTATGTATTTTAAGTAGTAAGAGTGCTCCATCTTGAATTTATTTAACAAATATTTCAAGACGTATTCACTTTAAAATATTAAATCGTTCGGTTCTAGTTGATAGGTGATGTTGCTAATTTATACTCAATTGCAATATTTGATAGCCATGTGCTCGTGGTGATATCTGACAAGATGTAAATCCAATATAGGTTTACAGTTATTTACTCTGTATTACATTGTAGGAATTAGAGGCCATGTAAGTGGATAGAATATTTTAGAGGTTTGTGTGTAATACATTTATATGTTTTAAAAACAGTTGATATATTAATAAATATTGTATCTGCGGGACACTATATGCAGCTTATAATCAATAAATTAATGCTTTTTTATTATAATTAGTTTTCTTAAAGTAAACGGTCGTGGTAATTTTTGAATTTTATTTCATTATGTACTTTTAGACGGTATTAGAAAGTATACGGTAGAAAATATTGAAGCTTTAAATAGTCAAGTGAATCATATGACACCTCAGATGCCAGAATACAATTTTTTATATATATAAAGACAAATTAATCTCCAATCTGTATGTACGTGCATAACTCTACTACATTGCATAATTCTTTTTTTGTGTGTGTGTAATTTATGTGGGTTAGATTTGTATGGAATTGTTTCGATGGTGGGTATTACACAGAATTCACAAAGTTTGTATTATATTTAGTTTTAAGGTTAGATACCAAAGGTCTGTGATGTCGGGTATGTGATGAATATTGTATTTGTTCGACTCCTGGTACAGCGGAAAGTTATATATATTAGTTGCCGGTATTTCACGGCAAATTTTGGTTCACCCATCCAAATTCGAAAGTTGAAAAATAAAAAATAGTAATTTTACTTTTTGGATTATAAAATTTATAATAATACGCATATTTCGCAGCTTCTTTCATCGTGTCCAGAAGAGGAAGGCGTCTTCTAACCTTAAACGGGTACACGTATTGTTCCACCCCGTCCAAAGGCTCCAAGATCAGATGGCGTTGTTCCACCCACAATCCTCAAGGTTGCCGGGCTACCATTTACACCATCGACGAAGAGATCCTGATTATTAATGAAATGCACAACCATTAATGTTTGCTATTTCATATACAGTTTATTTTTTACATATGTGTTTTTATTCATGACAACATCATCTCATACATTGATCTGACTCCGAACTTAAACCATTGAACCTTACAACACCTAACACTTTATTACATACTTCCTAGGTGGGAATCGAACCAGTGGCCTTTGGCGCATAGGGTAGTGACACCATCGAATACGCCATCGGGCCCGGTAAAAACAATATTTTTGCAATGAAATCTTAATGTTCCGAACTCGTCCTAGACTTCAATCCTTAATCCAATCCAAAGTGGTATACCTCAAACAATGGTCCTCTGTATTGGCACCTTGCCGTTATCCGTATCTACCTCTACTGTAAAACAGCAGTATTCGCATTGCATTGTATCGCTTTTAAGGATAGTCAAAAGTTTGGTAACGTGCTAGTGGTATTTTCAAGGGAGGCCGTTGGCGTTTTTAGGGTTTATTCTCAGGGAGGCCTGGCCCCTGACAAGCCACTCGAAATGTTGAACCGAAGTTTGAAACCGAAAGTTGAATTGCTTCGAAATGTTGTACCTACACTCAGTGTAGGTACAACATTTCGAATCGGTATCCCAACATACTAGGGTAGGCACTAGACCATTCTGGGGTGGGCATGACCCACTCGGCGCTCCTCTATATACGCCTATCGAATACTTGTGATAATATATAGGCCTGTAAGTTGCAGTGACGCTTACTATCAACCGGACCGTATGCTTATTCTTCCACTTAGTTACGAGTATATGAAAAATTACTATCTCTTGAATTATTGTATTCTCTTTCAGTTACATACATATCATCGAAGAAAGGGAAACGGCTCATTATGTTTGAAAACTACACGTATTACCGAGCGTACACCAATGGACTCAAAATTACTTGGCGATGCTCAACTCACAACTCTAGAGGATGTCCTGCCAGGGTAGCTACTATAGGAGAAATGGTAGTTCGCGTTGGAAAGGAGCATAATCACACACCTGTGAATGTATTCTACTGATGGAAAGTAGTCTGCCTGTTATGAATCTGATGCTTGTAGGTTAGTGCTAGCAGTTTTTAAATCTGAATGTGTTCCTAGTTTAAGGTGCAATAATAAAAATTGATATTTCATTTATTTGATCGATTGTTTTATTTTCCTAATGCATCTTTATGCAAACATTCTTCGTTGAAATTTAGTAAAAATAAACTCCCACATCTCATACATTAACCTGGCTCCGTGGTAAGTCGCTTGAAGCACTTGAGTTACGGACGCTAGACAACAAAGGAATCAAGTGGACATTCAACGCCCTATAACGTTGAACGTTGAACTTATAACAACAATATATATATATATATATATATATACCTTATAGATACCTTTTTTCAGATTACCTTTATGCAAAAATTTTATTTATTTCCGAAAAAAAGCTTTTTTTATGAGACCAGCTTGACAAAAAAGTATAACAGTGATAATAATAAGCGTCTAACACATGATAGTAAGCGTCACTGCAGCCCATAGACGCCCGTAATATCACTAGTTGCCTACCTTGTGTTTTCAAGATGTCATGTCACATTACCCAGTATTTTCACTGCCTCTATCACCCTTCAAACCGGAACACATAAGTGCGAACAGTTTGTATGAGGTCTACCTCATGTGAAAGTCTGTCACTTGGTCTATGGCTTAAGCTATCTAAGCGCTGATGTTCAAGGATCATACAACTGCTTAGTCGTATGCTTCTTATGAAGGTTACAAACAGACATATTTTCGCATCAATAATGTAACTAGCTGACATTGAATCGTTTGAAATTTTCAACTTGATTTTCTACTTTTACTATGTTTCTTTTTTTCAGCGGAGTATATAATGTCTAAAAAAGGGAAGCAAATGTTAAAATTTAACGGTTACACGTATTATTCCAAGAAGAGCTCGGGATTGAGTGTAAGATGGGCGTGTTCCACTCACGGGCCCCAGGGGTGCCTCGCCCGGATACACACCATAGCGGATGAGATCATCTCTGCGAGGTGCAACCATAACCACCCACCTTCGAAAAACAATACATTTTAGTGATATGATCGTAATATCAGTATTCGTGATCGTTATTTTGTATGTATTTCAAATATTTTTTTTTACACATTATGACCTTTTATTATATGTCCTTTTTTACATAATTTGTCTAACAAATTGTTTATAATCAAAAGAATATTAGTAATTATACCAAATATTTAGTTGTCTTTCATTTATTTGTGTAAATAACGAATTTCATTAGATTTTCCTCCCTTACTATTTTCTTAGGTAAAGTTGAAATTACTTACTAGAATCATCTGAATGGATTTTCTTTCCAGAGCCAACATACGTCACGTCAAGGCGGGGCAAGAAACTGTTGAAACTCCGGGGCTATACTTACTATGCGGCGAAAAAGTTGGCGTCCGGGAAAGTTAGGTGGCGCTGTTCTACTCATTATAAATGCAGAGCGTCAATTCGTATGCACGACGGTGTCTTGATTGTAGGAGAATCTATGCATTCCCATGCCCCATCTAGTAAGGTATGGACCGACATAAACCCCCCGAAACGTATAATGTACCAGATTTAAAACACATTTCGAAATCTGATACATTTCAAACATTTAAATCAAATAAATTATAGGCACTTTTGCTGTGTGGTACCAGCAAAGTATAATAGTACCTCCCCCTGCACCAGGTGTCGTGAGAGGCGACTGAGGTATCCGAACCAGACAGATGACGGTAATCCACTCGAAACAGTGTAAATGACTCAAATGCACTAGGGCCGGTATGCCCATTTTTCCCGTCGCGAAGTTACGCTCTACGATTTCCCAGCGCGGCAATTATGGCCAATTACCCCCATTCTTGGGGAGGCCTATTTCTAGCAATGAACGTTGTACGGCTGCTATGATGATGATGATGATAACCATGTTTAATTAGTGTGTCTAGACTAAGTGAATATCTGACGGTGGAGAGGTTTATCATGCTAGAAGTCTTTTTGTTTTAAATTACTAGAGGTAGACCTCTTTCAAAGGTCTTCTACATTGTTCTTCCACTCTTACCTATTTCTTCCGTCAAATAGCAGTGTTCGATTTGCTGTGTTGAAGGGTGAGAGAGGCAGCGAAATAACTGGACAAATGTGACTTCTGTTTACACGACTTTCGACCCACTAGTGATACCTTTATGATGACACGAGTGTTTATTGGCTGACCGTATGCTTGTTTAATGACCTTAAACCTACAAAAAAAAGAGGAATAATAATCAGGATCATTCCAGATCCGTGAAAGATCGCTATATAGCCTAGTGGATTAGCAATTTAAAGTGGCAATGTACAGGATATTATAGCTCCCAGACTGTCTGAAGTCTTAAGGTTCTCTTCTTCTCTTCACCAGCACACGCGGCGTTACAACCGTTCCTTTTAATAGTCACTTGGTGACGCCTATGTCTAGTAGTGAATGCTGTATCATATCAGCATTCATGATCATGAATACCTGAAATGTATAGGCTTTTATTAAGCTTGTGTTGTGATTTATTTGAAACATTGTACCTTCTACTTTCCTCTTGAACTGTCCTCAGCAAAACTAAAGGGATAAAAATAATAATAAAATTATTAGTTTTGCTCCAAACTTGAAGCTTAATAATAAGATATAGGGGCCGTATCAAAACAAAATATAATAAAATAAATACTTCATTAGTCACAAGTTCTATTATATTCTATTATATTGTCGCTAAAAGCGATCTCATCCAGACAACCTTTTAGGTTAAGTGACCATGTTAAATGGATTTGCATTTGTTCAAGGACCAATATATAAGTCCACACACCATCTTATACAGATAAGTCATACTCCGTGATAAGTCGCTCAAAGCACTTGTATTACGGACATCAAATAACAGAGGAACCACTTATATATTACATAAATACATGTTTAACACCTAGACACAGAACAAATACTCATCATATAAATGTTTGTCCTGGGTGGGGTTTGAACTCGCAATCTTTAACACAAAGATGGATCATGGTCAAATCAATTTTGATTATATATACATAAATATATAAAAACATGTATTTATAAACATCAGAATGAACAAAAGTTATTATTGTAGTATTGAGCGTACTTATCATTTTAAGTAACAACTCAATCTGTTCTCTATTTTAAGTACAGTAATACTTTTCACATGGGTTAAAGTTGCCCCTCTGAATCAAAGTATCCTGTCTTAACTGGTATCATATCAAAGTACATAAGTGAGGAGCGATTAAAAATTGTGTATATAGGTGCCTTGTGCCAAAATAAAAGTTATTAGTTCATAAGTGTAAGGTAAATATTGAAATACATATAAATTTTATTGTTATGCATAGTATACAACTATGATTTATTATATAAAGACATTTAATTATAATTATAATACCATTCCAATCTTACGTGTGTTATTGACCTCGTTAAAGCAACATACTATCGAAACAATACAGAACAGGTATATATATATATATAAATAAAATGTAAATATTTGTGTTATTCCAAATTAACAGCTTTTTTCTAAATGCATTTGGAAGTAAATACAATACTTAAATTAAAAACAGTATTTAACTTTTGTCTGTTTGTACCACTTAATCTCAAAAATGGCTAGATCGATTTTAACAGGACCTTCGCTGGAAGATAGTTGATGTTATAAAGAGCTTAAGCTACTTATATTATTTATTATATACGGGAACTACGCGGGCAAACCCGCGGGGCGCTGCTGGTACTTTTGTAAATGTAGTTGCTTCTGCATGTCTTAATAAGCAACAACAGTGCTTTCATAGATCGACTATAAATTAATAAGATAAATAAACTATCTACTAATATATTGTTTTCAGGTCAATTGAGTTTTGTGTACTCAAAAAGGGGCAATCCGATGTTGGTGATAGCCGGTTACACTTTTTACCGGCAGACAGTGTACAGGAATTCCAGGATCAGATGGCTGTGTGCCACCCATCACTGTAAAGGATGTACCGCCACTGTGCACACGTTGAAGAATGACATATTACTGTCCGTGAGGAACAAACACAACCATTTGCCTAAGTACTTTCATAAATAACTGATGAATTCTCTTTTGTATCGATAAAAAAAAAATTCAAATTGTATAAACACATTTTATTTCAATTATTCTTTTCAGTACTAGACGTAGACCTCTTATAGATGCCGTCTGCATTGGGACTTCACTCTCACCTATTTCTACCGCCAAAAAGCAAGGTTCGATTGCCGTGTTCCGATTTGAATAGTTCGAGAGGGAGTGAAATTACTGGGTAAATGTGACATTGTTTCTGTAGCTCTCAAAACGCTAGTGATATCTTCTTTATAGGCTGTTGTAGTAGCGTTTATAGGCTGCGTTTGCGTTTATCATCAAGCGGACCGTGTGCTTGTTTGCTGACTTCATAATATAAAAAAAAAACTGATGCTACGTCTCATTATCCCAGAAATTTCACCGCCTCTCTCACGCTTCAAACCGGAAGCAGCTATTTGGCGATTGAAATAGGAGAGTGATGTACCAATGTAGACAACCTTTGCCTACTTCTAATAGAGGTAATTAAGATGCTCACATACTTAGACCACAAAATGTTTCACCCTAATTTGAGCATTATTTATAGGACAAAATAAATATACTTTTTTTTTCTGCAAAAAACAGACTCTTGTAAGTCTATCAAAGTTTGACGGACCCGATGGTGCAAAAGGTAGTGTCCTTCTATTCTATCTTGTGCGCCAAAGGTCGTGGGTTCAAGTCCCGCCAAATATCTATATTAATACTTATGAAGTCACAAAATAAACTTGTGTTTATTTTGTGACTAAACATAAAGTTTTTATGGAAAAAATTTGTTTGCCCAGAAAATTTGTATTTGTTTTTTTTATGTAAATATATCTATATAATCATAAAATATCTAGTCGTTAGAAATTAATAGTCACAAGTCATTGATATTTTGGAAGACTTGATTAGTTACTTATTCTATAATGATTCTTAAGAAAATCTTTTTTATATTGTGTAAATAAATTTAAATATTTATTTGCAATTATGTGGCAATGACTGAATTTGAAAATGTTCGACAATGATATGGGAAAATTGCAGGTTCTAGTGCCGCCTGACACCGGATTGGAGTTGTTTTTTTTTCTTTAATAAAAATCCTCTTAGTTAAAGCATTGCATTTTTTACATAAAGTTTGTTAAATAAAGATATTCTATTTAGAATTGTCAATAGACTTATTGTTTAAATTGAACGTTAAATGCCTTATCACCTTGGGTATGTTGGCAATACTGTACCATCCGCCATTATTAATGTTAAAATTATAATTGACATAGATGTTTGGATAGGATAAATTTATTTACGTTTTTCTATATCATTGTCTTCTAGTCATTTAAATTGATTTGTTATTCTTAAGAAATCTATTAAGTTTGTATCAGCATTTGTTTATGATCTCATTTATGATTCGTTGTTTTATGTTTTATCCGTTAATTAGTATTTTAACCAATATTGTGTTTTTAGAGTAGTATACAAATTTAAAGAAACAAATGCCTTTTTCATTACAAAATGTAGATTGAACAAAAATATGGTAAAGGTATTAAAAATCTACGAGTATCATAAACACAGTTAAAATTCGTGGTGATAATATTTGTAATAATATTATTTGTGCCATTCTATGGCACATTAATACACCACGGACACTATTACGAAGTCTAGATAAAATAACTGCAGTTATGAAATTCTCCCGATAACCCCCAATGAGAAGCGCAGCGTTATTCGTATACGCACTTTTTTACGTTGTCTTTTTTTTATTAGACAACATACAAGCCTATAATTCCCGTGATAGTAAGTGTCACCACAGCCTATAAACTGCAGCGCATTGCCATTGTTGTGATATCAAGATATCATTTCACATTACCGAGTACTGTGATATAATCTCACTTTCACCCTTCAAACCGGGATACGGCAATACAAACACTGCACATGCCCTTTTTATGAGATTTGCCTATTAGAATAAAATAACAATTTTCGTATACTCTTTCAGGTAGTGTTAGATTTATCACATCCAAGAGGGGGACTCCACTCCTCTGCTACTACAACTATACCTACCACCTGAAGGACTGCAGTGACTGCAAAAGGGTCTGGAGATGCAGCCAGCATTGTTCTTTGCAATGCCGGGCTACCCTTACTACCGTCTTTGACACCGTCTGCAAGACCAGGAACGAACACAATCATCCACCTAATTTGGGCAAACGAGTGAAATAGAAAATCTCAATTCTTTTTAAGATCCTTAGATTTCTGCTGCGTAAACTGACGGTAGTAAAATGTGTATAACATGTGTGCTACACATGATACCTTCGACTGATTGCTTTTAAGATTTTTTTTTATATCTATACGCAATGAATTTAGTCTCGAAATACAATAAATTTATTCGTTTTAATCTCTTATTTATTTATATAACGTTTTCTTCTTGGTAAAATGAAATTTTTGAGTTAAAGTAAAATGTAGTGATATTGCGGTATATGCAAAATTAGCTCTAGCAATGTGTATTCATTTAAAGGTCATAGGGTTAAATTTTCAGGAGCAACGTTCGCGACAACTAATCGAGGGGCAAAAGTCATTGTGATAGATGGTTACGAGTTTGCAAAACACAGGCACCACGGTGTAAAGACGAGGTGGTACTGTCGTACCCATTACAATAAAGGCTGTTCTGCGGTGATCTTCACCGTTGATAACGAGATCATTAAATATAATAACGCACATAATCACGCATCGAAACAATCGACGTATCGGGATGATCGTTATTATTAAGTGTGCTAAGGTTTATTTTATTAATTTAGGATCGTGTCAATTATAGATAGTTTCTTATATCTGGTGTGTTCGGTGACAATGCACCTGGAAGTGCAAGTCAACTCGAAGTGAAAGCAATGCTCAGAGTCTTTTTGCGCGATCGAATCAGGAGTGAGGAGCCCGGCGAAATTGTAAGTTCAAGTGGCCGATGGGGCCCTAAGGTTCTTGAATGAAGATTTTGGAAGTGCAGCCTGCTAAGGTAAGATTGAAAGACAATCTGACTCGAACCCGAGAATTGTGTTGAATGCAGGCGGCATATAGCTGGTCCTCATTGAAAATATTTCGGTAGGCGTATGTCTAGCAGTGGACGCCGAACAGTACAGTTGAAGGTGATGTATTGATCTGTGTATTATATATGATCTGGTGTATTATATACTGAATAAATTCTTAAAAATACCTTTAATATTTCTTTTTTGTTTTATTGACATATGTATATAGCACAGGAAAATAAATTTATTTGACTGTTAACAAATAATTGACTTAAATAGTTCACCATTTGCCGATTGTATTGAGGATTTTCAGAATAACCCATTGAAAATAACGCTTACTATAATAAAATAACAAACATAAAAAAATTTGCTAATTACACATATTCCTGAAAATACAAAGAAGCGACATTTATAGTTTCCAATATAACCTACCATTAGCTGTTATTGGGATCCATATTACAATCAGTTTTTCTTGCAGGTTTTTTATTGGTGGCTCGCGTGATGAACCTGTTATGAATTTTATAAACAAAATATTTTACAGCACTTCGATCTATTTTATAATCTCTCTCTCAAACTCACACCATACATACTTCCAAATGCTTTAATTTTAATAGCATTTATTCTACTCGCGTGCTTCTTCTGCCATAACCAACACACCTCTATGACAGCCAGTCGTGCCCTTTTTGACACATTTTGGCTGCCAATAAAATCATGTAAGACTCCATTGACACTATTTTCAGCTTTTATTCTCCGTATTACTTGTGTTATTTGTAAATATATATGTTGAATTAATTATGTAATATTTTATTCAATTTAAACTGTACTGTGTCCAAACGGCTTAAAAAAGTAGTCGAACTCAGGAATCGGCATTGAGTAATCTCTAGTAATCGCAGAAACTCGGAAAGATACAACATATGTTTATTTAGAAGTTGTATTCATTGAAAAATAATGAATTCTTTTAAGATATTAAACATCGTTTTGTCTTAGGTTTCAACCGGAATTCAAACCTGCATCTTTCCCATACCGGGGGACTGCACCACCCCCTACTTATGCTACCGTATAATTATGTTTATAACAGTTTATACACCAATTTTTCTGTATGTCAAACTATGTGTAGGTACTTTTAAAAAAACTTCTATACGTGAATTAACTCTTCAAGTTATGCCCAGTGAGTGAAATATAAACAATTTCGTGATCAATTAGTTGGATTTGCAGTGTTTTAGCAGGTTTGTGTAAACGAAGTAATAAACACCCTTCAAGTGAGAGAGAAGCAGTGAAATTATTTGGTATTGTGGCATAAAAATGGTATCGTCGTGACAAGGTTAGTAACGCGTTAGTAAAGCTACAGTGACGCATTCTAATGTGGACTGCATGAATTTTACGACTTGGTGTAAAAATAATACTACGTAAAAAGGAAAACACGCGTTTCTTCACAGAGACCCATATTTGTAACTATTTAGTAGTACTACTAGATTTACTTTAGTCATTATTCTTCTTCCAGATATAATCAGTGGACATCTACCATCTATAAATCCGGATGCAAAAATGATCATAATGAACGGTTATAAGTTCACAAAACATCGGACTAAAGGTTTGAAGATTCGATGGCATTGCAGCAAGCAGAAGCAAAAGTGCAGAGCAGTCATTTTCACCGTCAATAATGAAGTAGTTCGATGTAACGATAAACATAACCATCCTCCTTTACTATCTTGTAATAACGAATCAATGTCAGACGAATATATAACAGATTTAAACATTTATCACATGACTTAAATAAAGTATGAAATCGGTTAGAAGAAATTGATAAAATTTACAGCAATAAATACAACTAATTTCAAGTGTTTGAATGTAGTTGTCGAAACCTTTTAAGTCTGATAACAGTTTGGAGCAGATAATGCCAAATATGCAGTAAAAAGTATTTATTAAGGTCTATGCCAAAAATGAAGACATTTAAAAGGGTTTATAATCGACGCCAAGTATGAAGTCTGATAGAAGTGTTTGAATAGGTAAATGGAAACTCGGTGTTTTTCTATAGAAAAAAATGTATCTGTTAAGTTTTAGGTTTCTCCTTTTTACGAAATGAAATCTTAATGCATTAAATGAATTGGAAATAAATTGCAAAATGAATTGGACAAAAGGTATTTAAAACTTAAAGTTAGTATTTTATTTTAATTCTGTTTTAGGTTCCTGTTACTTATATTTGACGATTTGTTAAATCAAGCAACAATTTTGATTTTTGATGTAGATGTAAATATTGGCTAACATTTATGGGATGAATATTTGTTATAGTCCTGTGTCGAGTGTTAAATATATGCATTTAAGTAGTATATTTGTAATTCTTCTGATATCTTATATCTTAATGACTACTTATCTCGAAATCAGGGCAATAAAATGTTCAATTGTCAACTTTATGGTTTTTGGACAAAAATACTTAATTTTTTACCAAATATTGTTGTCATATACACTGTTAATAGATAAATTATTTTATTTGTTGAACTGGTGGCCATTTTAGGAGGGAATTCGAGGTGAAGTGTGAGCTTGATTAAAGAAAAAACATCTATTAACCTTACTAATCATACAAAAAGAACAATTTGAATGACACACGACATAGACAAAGTACGAAGGTGAATTTGGTGCCTGGCTTAGCATATGCTACAGTGGCTTCGCAACGTAGCCGTAAGTGCTGGTCTTCCGACAGTACCTGATCAAAGGTTATTTCTTTTTTAATATCTCTAAATCATAATTTTGTTATTAACCAACCTGTATGTTCTGTTAATCAGTATTTTATTTTAATCACAGCAAACTGGCCTTACATAATATATTTATATAGAAAATTGTCCTGTTTGACTTTTTATTTATGCCTGCGCAATTTTCTTTTAAAGACTGGCTCGATAGTGCAGATGGTAGTGACCCTATCTTGTGCGCCAAAGGTCGTGGGTCGATTCCCACCCAGGACAAATATTTATATGATGATATTTGTGTTTGTTCTGTGTCTGGGTGTTAAATATATGTATTTAAGTATTATATTTGTCTGAAGTCACTATTGCTTAAAGCGCTCTCGCTTAAAGCGCTAGTGCATAGTGTGATCGCTATCACACCACATCTCAATTTATTAGTTATTATTTAGTTTAGTTATTATTTTTAACGGTGCCAGACGGTTCGCCAATTTTTTTAAGGTAATTAGCAAGTATCTATATCAAAATCTTCTCTTTCAGTTGTTATATTTGAACAGTCTACCAAAGGAGGCATCATCATTGTAGTGGATGGATACAGGTTTTGCAAACACCGGGACACAGGAAAATATAGCACCAGGTGGAACTGTTCCACGCACAAACACAAGGGGTGCAGAGCGAGTTTGCTGTCATACAAGAACGAAATAATCAACATAAAAAATGACCATAATCACGCCAAGGTCACTGTAGTAAACAAACCACAGTAACACGTCTAATCGCGCTCCGTCTTTCTGAAAGAACACAGTGGTTGACGGTAGCATGCTACAAAATAGCGATGTGGTCAAAAAGACAGTGGTGTGTGGTCAATGGGAGGGTTGTGGACTTGCTATGTCTAAACAGACCTGAGACGTAGCTGAGTGTTGTCAGTATCTTAGTCGATGTCATTCAGGACGGTCGGGTAGCGACCGCATATTTAGTTATTGTTTCTTTCTAAAAGCTCCACTATACTGTACTGTACTGCACCGTACCGTACTGTACCGTACCGTACTGCACTGTACGGCATTGCACTGCACTGTACTGCACTGTACTGCACTGCACTGTATTGCACTGCATTGCACTGTACTGCACTGTACTGTACTGTACTGTACTGTACTGTACTGTACTGTACTGTACTGTACTGTACTGTACTGTAAACTGTAACAAATAAAATAAAATAAAAACAAACATAAAATATTTCCTCTTTATAATATTAGTATAGATTAGTTGTAGCAGCATATGTTTATAATATAACTAATAGTAAACAATATGCTGAATGTTGACGGGGCTCGCCTTTACCGCGTGGCACTCTGGCCAGAACAACTCCACCGCGAGACATTTGTCATGAGACAAATGTCTAAGGTAATGCGCGGCCTGGCCGGTCACGGAATGTCAAGGTGTCACGAAATTTGTCACCCGAGTAGTTCTTCCTAGTGTATACCTGAATATTCTCTCTCTCTCTGTATTTGAATAGAAATATATCCATTTGATTATACTACCAGCTGTTTTATTCCCAATAGAGTTAATCGCTCAATGTGTGTTATCAGCGATACCACTAAAAAGTGGACTGTCATTAAAGGCATTATTAGTCAACTCAAAGTAAACCAACTAAGTATGGAGAAGGTAATGCTTGGAGTCTTGAAATCTAGTCCCGCTTGGGATCTTATGAGATCGAATCAGGAATTAAAAGATTCTTAAAAGAACAAACGACATAGCTTAGCGCATTAGCTTCTTTTCTTCATTAGACTAGGTCGACAAACAAGCATACAGTCCTCGTGATAATAAGCGTCACCGCAGCCTATAGATGCTCGTATTATCATAAGGCCTATTTTAAGAGCGTTGCCAACCTTTTGACTTGAAGGTGTCATGTAACGTTAACCAGTAATTTCACTGCCTCCCTCTCGCGTATTTCCACCGCCTCGGTCGGTCAACTGACACCGTCAAAAGTGAGCAGTTCTTGCATTGCTGTGTACCGGTTTGAAGAGTGAGAGACGCAGTACAATTATTAAGTATGTAAGACACAAAGGGGCAACGCGCTAATAATATCATTGTGTTAATACGAGCGTTGCAGTATCGCTTGTCACTCGGAATGTATGCTTGTACGAGTATGTCCTGATAAGAAAAATACCGATATCTGTTAATTCCAGTACCTCAGTCCCCACAACATCTGATACAGATGGAGGTACTATTCTTCTGTGTAGGTATCCAATAATTACTACGGATTATGACTTACGACATTTTACTTGCAGGAGTGTTCTTCGAGCAGTCTAAAAAAGGCGGGCTGATAATAAACCTGGATGGGTACCGGTTCTGTAAGCATAGAGGTAACCAGTACAAGACCCGGTGGCACTGCGCCACCCGCGGATGCACAGCTGCCATATACACCGTACAAAATCAAATCGTCAAGAGTAATAACATTCATAATCATGAGAACCGTATACAGAGACACTAGAATTATGTTGTGAGTTCGATTCCCACCCAGCACAAATATTTATATGATATCTGTGTCTGGGTTTTGAATATATGTAATTAAGTATGATGTTTGTGATTCCTCTTTTGTCTGATGTCCCTAACACAAAGAATTTCAAGCGACTTTTCATGGAGTCAGGTCAACGTATGAGATGTTGTGTGAACTAATTTAAATATGTTTATAATATCTCACAGTAGACTCTTTAATGTATTAAAACTAGACTTCTCGAGACTAGAGTTATGTGTATCCGCAAATTTGAGATAGACTTAAAAACTTTCGAATCGATTTTTATATTTATTTCACCAAAGGACGGAGTGGACGGGAACGGAATTTCTACGTTATATTTTAGAGGCTTATGTTTTTGACGGACCTGAAAGCGCTTTCTGTAGTGCCAGTCCAGGACAAATATTTATTTTGTTCACGTTCTGTAATTGGCTGTTAAATATGTATTTAAGTATTATACTTGTAATATATTTGTAATCTGACGTCCGTAACGCTATTCAAGCTACTTATCTCGATGTCATCAGTGTATGTGATGTTGTGAAAGCTGGTTTACTTGATGCCCAGTCTAGTCGATATGATAACCTGGTTGGTATATCATAGCGACAGGAACTTAACGCAAATCAAGACTAATCACCAGTTTAAGAAAACTAGATACAAGTACAGAGGTTTTACAGTTTTCATTGTACTATCTAAACCTTGTTATATCTGTATTAAGCGCAGTCTAACTAGTCCTTCCCTTAGACCATGACTGTGAACGCACGTAGTATTTATGAACATTCAGACATCTAAGAAGTTGAATTTTGGAATAAATAGTCTGTAATGTTTTATTAATATATTTTAAAGACCAATTGTATTTGTTACTATAACGACATTGAAAGTAACATATTGTACCTGACTGATGTTATCAATACATATTTTTATATTTTCTTGGTTTTTTTCCACCTCTCCCACCGTATTTATGTTTTTAGGTTTTACTGAACAGTGTTATAAACAGCAATCTTAAACGTTACTATAATATTAAAGGGCTCGTCATGGTGATGTCACTTGCCGCGATTTGATGTGTGACGATGCGCTCATTCCTGCAGAGCAGGTTCGAGCGTTGGTCGTTACTTCATGCCTTAGATTCTGATTAGTTAATTTAGTCAAACATTCATTACAATTTCCAGATTTCTCTTTAATACAATCCCAAAAGTATTTTTTTCACACAATTTAATACAAAAACTTGTTTATTTTCAGATGCCGTTTTCCAACTGTCTAGAGTCGGCAAGCCTATACTAGTGATTGGAGGATTCCGCTTCAGTATCCACCGCAAGAACAAATACAAGATCCGCTGGCAGTGTTCCACCTCAAAGTGTCGAGCTGTCGTGTATACACTAGCTACTTATGAAATAATTCGATGTCATAATGTACACAATCATAAACAACTCCCAAATATAGAGGCGTTTTACTAATTTTACTAATATTTAATAATAATAATATTTTTTTTAACGTTTTACACCTAAGACGGTGGTCTATGATAGAATTTAGAGAGAAGAAAATTGTCTGGATGTGCGATTAGGGCGTGTTTCCACTATTTAGAGACAGTAGCAGATGAGAAGGATATCATATTATTAATAATATTCTTTATTGTATATACACCAAAGAATAAAAACAATTAAAATAATGAAATATATATACAATTGTACAGTATAATGGGTGGCCTTATCGCATAGAGCGATATCTTCCAGCCCTTTTGGATATAGAAAAAATGTCACTAATCATTAAAAGTGATATTTTAGTATGAAATGTATAAGAATTTGACTAATGTATAAATATAAAAAACAAAAATATATAAACTAATACATCCATCAACACACACACATACAATTAATTTATCAAAAGGACATCCAGCAGATGTAACCAACCTCTTTAGCCGCCCAAATAGACGTTGAATTCTGAAAAATTTACGATAAAAAGTGGTTTTCTGTAAAAACGAGCATCAGACGAAAATTTAAATTTAGAATGTACTGTTTCGAACACCACGGCATTTTTAAAACCGGCCAGTAACATGTACAAATGATTGAAATCATTTTGGTACCGTATTTTTTAAAGAAGAATTAAAATCAAAACCGCCCGTTTTTTTGCAAATGAGTGTACCTATATATATTTTTCTGTTTTTTGTAATGATTGCCTGAAAGCTAATGCCATTGAGTCCGCCATTTGCACATTTTGTAATATTTTGTGCAATAAAGTTCAATATATAAATAAATACAATACACAAGACAAGATTAGATTACTACAATCTAACCTTGTGCGTCAAAGGTCGTAGATTCGATCTCCACTCAGGACTTCCTTTCAGGGTGTGCGAGCCGCACAGACTCTGACTGTCATTAAAGACTCTAAGTTCTCTCGAAATATCCCTTACGGATATCATTAGAATGGGGAATCGTATTCGCCTAGTCATCCTATCCCAACAGGCGTCTCGCAAGGCTCCGCGCCCGCTCCCCTCATTTTCTCACTCTACGTCAACTCTCACTCTGCGACTTCGAATTACCAATAATACGCGAATTCATGAAAGTTTCGTCGCATCTTTACCTCGACGGGTTGGTCAGTTATGGTTTATTTATTTCTTTACTATTGTTGCGTATACATATATTATTTTTATGTCTGATACGTTCCTATTACGTTTAAGGTTTGGTACCACACCAAAACATTATGAACTTGGAGAAAACTCATAATGGAAACACGCCCTAAAATGAAATATGTAGTGCGCTCGCGCATAGTTGAGTTTACGTTTGACTCAAAGCTCGACTAGCAAACAGTCTATTCTTAATTCAGGAAATAATGTAATCATTTTAGTTTTAGCCACATGTTACATTAGTTGTATGATGAATAAATAAATATAAATAAATTGATGCATGTCTAAATTAAACCGGCTTTTTATTCTATTTTGCGAAAATAAAATTATCTATTCCTTATGTTTATTTTTTATTAGGTTGTGGGTTTGATCCCCAGCCATAATAAACATTAATATAATGAATATTTGTGTTTGTTTGGTTCCTGGATGTTAAATACAAATTTAAGTTTAATCTTTTGTGATTCCTCTGTAGTCTGATATTCGTAACACAATTGCTTAAAGCGACTTATCACCAAGTCAGATCAATGTTAAAGATGTTAAGAAGAAAAAACTGCTAAATCGGAGTCGTGTGGTGTATTCAAAGCAACACATAAACCAAGAAAGTGTACCATTTATGCCACATTAAGCTCAAAATTGACTTCTTCTTGGTTCTTAGACGACAGATTTAAATTTCAAAAGTTTGGTTACAGTGCCCAAATATCAAAAATCCCAACGTGGGACCATCATAATGCATTTTAAAGGGTACAGATTTACCAAACACATCGAAAGTGGCCCCAGGATTAGGTGGCGATGCGTCGCGCACCATCGGAAGCAATGCAAGGCCGTCATTCACACGTATTGTGATGACAAGGAAGACTTCGTCATCAGTATGAGGAACAATCACTCACACTTGCCTGACTCTCAGGAACACATGATCGCTGGATGAAGATGGCGCTGTGTCGCTCACAGCACGAAGAAATGCAACGCCGTCGTTCACACCTTTAACGATTCTTTTGTTATTAAATATAATGGTAATCATATTCATCCATAGTAACCAATCGATATTATATTTTCAATAATCGAGTTATTTTTATCGATGATTAACAATACCATTCAAACTTTAAACAAATAATTTGAAGAACTGTATATTTAACCAATAATTCTTCGCGTATCGTTTTCGACCTAAGGCAGCAAAACATGGTCCCGGCGGATAAATAAGTTGAAGTGGCAGTGGACAGGGCATTTGGTACGCAGAACCGATGACCGATGGAGTCGTTAGGTTCTGGAATGGAGACCATGTACCGGCAAGCGCTGCGTAGGGGGCGTCCACCCACAAGATGGACAACCGATTTGACTAAATCCGCAAGATCGCGCTAGACACAGGCCGCATACAACTGCTCCTATTAGAAATTACTTGGGGAGGCTTGTGTTATTATTATTTAATATTTGATACTTACATAATAAATAAATAGATATATAGATTATATTCGAGTCTAAAGATTATAGAGGGTCAGGTCACTCTCTGGAACACATGATCGCCAATAGGATAGAATTCAATCTACATTTCAACTTGGTGTGACATGATGCATATCGACCATGAGGCCAAAGACGGATACCTTGTTTTAGTAATTTTTTATCGACTATTCGTTATTCTTCGTCGTGTACCAGGTGTCGTAAGAGGTGTCTGATGTACTGGAACCGACATATGGCGGTATATTTAACAGATTGGTCAAATGTTTTACATTTAAGTTAATTTTAAAGAGAACAAAGTACGACGTCCGGGTAATTGGAATGTCTTTAAAATAAATGAAGAAACCTTCTTGGTAAAGAAGCTGTATGTCAGGGTAAATGTTAATTAAGTTGTTATAATTGAGAGTTTTTTTATACCTAATACTTTATGTAAATAAATAAAGATTGTTGTATCAGTTATTTTTATTACAAAAATAAAACCAAACCCTATTTAATTACCAAATAAAGTCGGTAACTGTAATTTGTGAAAATCGTACTACAAGTTATTTTGATTTGTAAAATAATATCTTTAAATATTAGGACAGTTAACGTAATTATCATTTTGTTATTAACAAGTTCACATATATGATATAATAAAAACTATTTTTTATAAATGCGGCTTATTCTAGTTTTTTTACCCTATTTTACATTCACTTCTAAGTTTTTGTACCCCACCCCATCCTTTATCAAAGAGTGACGTAAAACTTAACAGATGAATACACTTTAGTTAAAAGCCATTTCAAACTTAGTATTATTGTGAGTAGAGAAACGTCACAAATAAGATACAATAAGTTTGAGGTTAAAATATCACTAGAATATAAATGCCGCGGGTAGCGGCAGGGTGAAATATTACCTCCCGCTGTACCAGGTTTCGTAAAAGGCGACTGCGGTACCGGATCCGACTAATATTATACCGAAGGTATATCCCCTCAGGAAAGCACAACGCAAATGGAATAGAACGGAGATACGCAGGTTGCCCAGCCCAGGAGGTCTATGTTGAGTAGCGTACGAAAACAATTATTGAAAATCTCAATTTCTTTTTTACAGATATCCAGTTTTATAAAACCTCCCGGGGCACGGTGTTAATGTTTTTCGAAGGGTACAAATACACCAAGCATATTCAAAATGGCTGCCGAATAAGATGGCGCTGTGTCGCTCACAGCACGAAGAAATGCAACGCCGTCGTTCACACCTTTAACGATTCTTTTGTTATTAAATATAATGGTAATCATAGTCATCCAAAGTAACCAATCGATATTATATTTTTAATAATCGAGTAATTTAATCGATGATTAACAGTACCATTTGAACTTCAAACAAATAATTTTAAGAACTGACCAATAATAACGAAAGACACAGGCCGCATACAACCGCTCCTATTAGAAATTACTTGGGGAGGCTTATGTTATTAATATTTGATACTAACATAATAAATAAATAGATCTAAAAATTATATTTTTTATTTGATGATTACAAATTGGGTTTAAATTTTGTCTGATGTGCAAAATTATTTTCCTATAAAACACGCGCCGCACGAGTGGTGCCTGTTTCTCTATGTACATTGTGCTGCTCATTGTAAGGTAATTATATAATATTATTTACTATACAGTATATGCTAGCGTGTATAATTTATATATTGCTGGTTAGCCGTCCTGTAGAAAAGGCATGAGAACCTCATTCAATGTAGCTCTTATCATCTATACGCTGATGACCTGCAACTATACACCCAGGCAGAGTGCAATGACCTGGA
>JACJUM010001610.1:3723040-3781305 GCA_020976665.1 Heortia vitessoides | reverse complement strand
TCGACCAAACCAATCCATTAGAAAACAAACTCTTTGATTATTTTTTATTATTATTTAATTATTTTTTTATATTATTTAATAAATTATTTAATAAATATGAACAATGAAGGTATTACCGAACTTCAGACCTTATGTTGTAACACAAAGGTTATATAATTCTGTATCATTCGCAGTGGCGATATTCGACACATCAGCTCGTGGTGGAGTCATCATGTTGATAGACGGCTACAGGTTCAGCAAACACCAGCAACACGGCGGGAAGTGGCGTTGGAGATGCGCCACCAACAACAACAGAGGATGCAAGGCAGTTGTACACACTATTGCAGACACCAACGAAATAATCAAATGCATCAATATTCACAATCATCCCAAAGCCAGTGGTCTGTACGACATTTAGTTGTTCGAAGTAAATGGATCTTTAAAGCTCTGTTTTCAAAATTGCATTTTCAAAACAGAATAAAACATATAGAGAATATTACTAAGAATTTAAAAAAAAAACACAAATTGTTTCTCTGAAAATACAAAATTATATTTTATTTACCACGAGTGTTGTGTTTTAGGATTTTATTATATCTATATTTTTTTTCTGTTTCGTATAATGGTTGACAGGGAGTTAATGCCAGCTGGCATTAAGTCCGCCATTTGTACATTTTGTAATATTTTGTGCAATAAAGTTCAATAAATAAATAAATAAAATAAAAGGAAAAGCTAAATGACTGACTCGCAGGCCGGGCCCAAACAATTGGGGCTAGAAATTTTACCTTTTATAACGTAGGGAAGCACTAAGAAAGGATTTTTGAGAATTCAACCCTTAAGAACCCCTGGAAACGGGAGTGCATATTTAGTATGAAACTTTTCCATTTTTAAAGTTATTCTGAATGAAATTCACTGTAAGGTTCTTCATTGAAAGTCGTGAAACACGTGTAAAATATTTATTCGGGAGTTGTATAAAAGGTCACTGATTTTCAAAGTTATTTTAATGTAATATTATATTATATCTACATACTAATATAATTTATATTGTTTTAAAATTTTACGCGCGTGAAACCGCGGGGCGCTGCCTGTTGAATGATATTTGTTTTAATATTATAGCAATAATTTTAAAATATTACTTTGTAATTTAAAATAAAATGATTATGAAACTACATTTAAATATCCTTATGAAACGACATTTAAATCTAAATTGAAAATACTTAAATGTCATTTCTTTACAGATATAACATTATAATTGATTTATGTTGTACATACTAGGTTTTTGTCAAGTATTTTATTTTATATAAAATGAGATAAAGCTAAATGCCATCAATGTTAAGTATTTCTCAGTTTAAGTAATTTATATATATCTCTAAATAAATTCGTTTTTAATTTACTTAAATAAATAGTTTATTTTAGACATCTGTGTTCTATTAAATGGCCCAAAAAGCATGTACATTTATGTTCTTGGTGATTAATTAATCCCCTGTAAGATACCGTGGGGTACCGGCAGAGTAGAATAGTACCACCCCCTGTACCAGGTGTCGTAAGAGGCGACTGAGGTACCGAGACCGATATATGGCAGTATTCCCGCTCAAAACAGCGTAGCTGGAATGGGTAGGAATGTAGCCCGCAAATGTGGTTACAATTCTTCTTTCTCAGCCTATGTCCAGCAGTGGACATTCTACGGATGCTGGGATGATGATGATGATATCCTTAAACGGAACTTATTAAGTGAATCTGTAGGACATTTAACGCTTTCTGTGCATTAAATTTTATTTCCGCGATAAAAACACCTACGTCTTCAAGTGATGCCAATTCTATGCTATGCACCAACGAAGTGGCTTAGTCTTCGCTCGTCATAATTGATTTACTTTACATAAATTCTAAATTATTTTGATTGCTGCTATGTTTCCTATTGCGCCTTTAGGTATTAATCATATCTTTGTGCTAAAGTATTTTTTTTTTTGGTGGGTAATATATCTGTTTGCTCGGAGTCTGGGTATTTACGTATTATATTTGTGATTGTCCTTTGTTGTCTGATGTTCGTTTTACAAGTGCTTAAAGCGACTTATCTCGGAGTTAGGACTATATATATATATATATATATATTAAATCTTATAAATTTATTATATATATAATTTAATTTGAATACAATACTTCTTATAAAGACAGAACAACGACTGTCATGTCATCTAATTAAAAATAATAATAAACATACTTTTTTTTCTTTTCAGTGCTAAAATTCACGATCTCCAGAAAAGGCGGTGAGATAATCTGTCTAGATGGGTTTAGGTTTAGTAAACATCGGTCGGCGTCCACCGGCACCAGATGGCGTTGTGCCACCAGCAGTATGTGTTGTGCCTCCCTGTTTATGCTACAAAACAATACAATTGTTAGATGCAAAAATATACATAATCATTCTAAACCCAGGCTGTAGGTAGTTAGGGACTACTTGATACTAGTTACAAGCTGTTTTGCTGAAATGTATTGCCAGACGCATTTTTACTGGCACTCCATATCCCCTTTAACTGGCACATAACCCCTTTTGCTGGCACTCCATAATCAGGAACACACTTCACAAATATTTTTTTTGTAGAGTAATACACTGCCGAGAGGTGGCGGCAGAGTAGAATAGTACCTCCCTCTGTACCAGGTGTCACAAGAGGCGATTGAGGTATGAGAACCGACTGATTGCGGTTTATCCATCCGAAACAATGTAGCTCAAATACACAGGGCTGGAATATGCAGCAGCGTCGCTTTCGCAATAGCTGCGCTCTGCGATTGCCAACACGCTTGCCTTGCGCCGCAATTATCGGCAAAATATCCTGTTTCTTGGGAAGGCCTATGTTCAGCACTGGACTTTTAATTGTTAATAATGACACCCAGTGTGCCGGCGCACGCGTGCAGTGCCTGCACCTCGAGTGAAGACTGGCCGAACTAGTTCGTTAAAGTACACTACCTCCTCCCCTGTCGCAAACAACGATTCACCGTTCCCGACGACGGCGACGCGAGCAGATGCCCGAAGTCAGCGGCGCCCTCAAAAAAGTAAAATACATCTAAATTTGGATAGTAGAGTTTGATACACTGGTTTAATAAATTAGATAATCTGTGTACCTGTTACACTTTAATGGCTGGACCGATTGTTGTCCAGTTTACCACGTGGATAGCTTATTACATAGAAACGGTCGTAAACTGGCGGCGAGACGCGATATGGTGTGTGTGTGTGTGTAGTTTTCTACAATATAAAAGAATAATACCTTAGTAATATTTTTGATATTACATAAAGGTTTAAAATTAAGTACAAATTGTTATTGGAAAGTATAAGATATCCTAAAAGTTAATCAAGCGTTTTAAAACAAAAAAATAATTTAGTCACGTTTAGTATATTTCTTTATAATTTGCCATTAATTATCTAGCGTTATATACATATATTAAATTGCTTTTCTTCATTATTTGCCTTTTATTTTGCAACATAAAAAAATAAGAACTTCTGAAATTTAATTACTTTTATCTAATATAAAAATATGTTTTTGCCAAAGATATTATGCAAATGATACAATAATACATACAATTGATATAAACTTGGTTTCCTGTCATGATCATGCCCGTTGTAGGAAGTACATTATAATTAGACCAGGCAAAGAAGAATTAAAACTCCTTTGTTATCTGACAAGCATTTATTAGATTATACTTTTTTATTTGTTCTGTGTCTGGATGTTTATGTTTTGAGCATTATAAATGTAATTCCGAAACAACTTCAATTATTTTATGCCGTGGGGTACCGGCGGTGTAGGATAGTATCTCCCTCTGTCCCAGGTGTCGTAAGAGGCGACTAAGGTACCGACAATGGGTAAACTTTCTATGGTATGATGGTGAAAGACTGTAAAAACTTCTCTGTTATCTGAAAATCATTTATTAGATGAACATTTGTGTTTGGTCTGTGCCTGGTGTTGATCTATGTAATATATGTTATTAAACGTAATAATTATATTATATATAATTGTAATTCCGAGATAACATCAATGCTTTTAACTACAGTCAGTCAGCCAACTAGTCAGGTAAATGTTCACTTTTGGGATATTACTTGGAATAAATTAGACGGGTTAATTTAAATCTAGTCATCCCTACTAATATTATAAATGCGAAAGTAACTCTGTCTGTTACGCTTTCCCGCTTAAACCTTTCAACCGATTTTGATGAAATTTGGCACAGACGATCTTTAAACTCTGAGAAAGGACAAAGGCTATTTTTTTATTCATAATAAGGCTTGTAAGGGCTTGAAAGGGGGGATGAAATATTGTATGTATGTATCGCTATTTTTAGAGCTAGAAATTTAAAACTTATTTTTCAGGCCATTGATACTATATAAATAAACATGACATTCAAAGTCTATATAAGCTAAGGTAAAGAGGTATGGTACCAAAAAAACTATTTCACGCGGACGAAGTTGCGGGCACAGGTAGTAATAAGACCAATCTTTTGACAGCTCAAGATATCTTGAGAACCTCTGTTCCCTCATATGCGCAATAAAAATACTTTCAGCTACTTATCACGGCGTCAGCACGGGAGATGTATGAGATGTCATTTGTGCTTATTATTGTTTTTTCTGCATAACTCATCTACCCTCACAATTATAGTAGGAGACAATGGGCCTGATCCTAAATATACTCTCGTTAGGTTTGCTTTGGGTTTGCAAAACTTTTCTTAAAGAAAATAAATAACTACAAATACAAATATTTATCAAATAAATATTTGTTCTGGGGGATCGATCTACCGAAGGTCGAAAAATAAGTATACAATCCGCGCAAGCGTCACATTAGCTTTTAGAAGCTTTGAACCGAAACAGAACAATTCGGACACGTATACTTGGAGGTAGATATAGGTGAGGGTGAGATACCAATACAGTGATGACCTTTGTATGGTCTACCTCAGGCCATACTGCTGTGGAAGTCCTACAAATAGCTTATTTTGGTTTCAGAGCCAATCTTCGTAACAACGACGCGCGGGATGGCTGCCATCGACTTGGATGGCTTCAAATTCTGCAGATACCGCCAGACGTCTGTCAGAACCAGGTGGAACTGCTCAACCCACAACAGCCTAGGGTGCAAGGCCGTGATCATCACGTTGTTCAACAACGAGATCATCAAGTGCTACAACGTCCATAACTACCCGAGGACTAAAAAGAAATTGTTATGAACAGAAGAATTTGTATGAAAATAAACTTGCCAAAAATATGCATTGCCATGTTAGACGTCCTACAGCTGATTTGATGATGAAAAAAATGAAAAATATTACACCTGTCTCTCCAACGCCACCAACATCATAGCAGCCGTGATTATCTTCTTTGTGTCTTTAAAATAGGCATCCCTTAGACAGGGAAATTTAGGGTGGGGGGGTTAGGGGGGCAATCGCAGAGTGTACCTTGCGACGGCAATGCTGCTGCCTACATTTTATCTAAACTTTTTCGAGTGGATATACCGCTCTCTGTCGGTACTGGTACCTCAGTCGCCTCTTACGAATCTTGGTACAGGAGAGGTACTATTTATTCTACTCTGCCAGTATCCCATCTCAATCTATCCAACACAGAATAGCAAGATGGCTGATATATGCTGTAGCATCTCTCCCAAAATTCTCCCTATATTGGAAAGGCTGTGTGATGAAATATAAATTGGCCTGATTTATTTCGTAGATAGCCTGTCAACACTTCCTAAAAACGGCAGTAAAGTTAAAATTAGTTCGTGTCGACGAGGACCTTGGCACAGATGGTAGTGATCCTATCTTGTGCGCCAAGGGTCGTGGGCTCGATTCTCACCCAGAACAATTATATAATGATATTTGTTTCTGTTCTGTTTCTATGATAAATATATATTGAAGTAATTAAATTTGTGATTCCTCTGTTGTCTAATCTCCGTAACACAAGCGCTTGAAGCGACTTATCTCGGAGTCAGACCAATGTATGAGATGTAGTATGGATTATTATTATAGGATATTCTAGAAATTCTAGAATATTCTAGAAAAAAAATACTTGTCTCAAGTGTCAGGCGAGACTCGAACCTGCATCTTTTTATACTGAGGAACTGAACTACCCTTGTGCTACCGAGACTCTAGCAAAGATGTCGAATTTTTTCTAGTGGTTTTTTTGTGCTGAGATGTCAGCGCCAATTTTTAATGCTGTAGTTAATATTGCTATGCGTTTTTCAATTGTACAATAATTTGACTAGACAAACGGCTACATGCATAGAATCTTAGATAGTGTCAAACCATAGAGTTGGTAATTGTAGACAGAATCATATTCCGCTTGTAATTGCGATAAAATATTATTGATATCTATTATAAAAAGCGTAATGTACGAATATTATATATATGTACTCTCCTACATTTTTTTGTAAAACAAAACGATGAAAAAATACATAATGATTTTTATTGTATCTTTATTTAAAAACCAAAAAAAGACTAACTTTTGGTTTTGACAAAAAGATAAATATATTCTCCATAACTCCCATAACCAAAAGCAAGATTATCCTATATTTAAAATAACAAAATATAATTTAAAGAAGTTAAAACTTATACGACGCTAATTACTAAATATATATCTACCCGAAGATTTAATAAACCTGCAGTAAGATATACTGCAAGTTTAATAACTATATATAACTATATATAACATAATAATTTGTTATATATCGCACCCCTAGATGAAAACTCCAACCACTTAAAATAATGTATATTCTAGAATCATCGACATTTATTCGCATATTTAAACGGATTGTCGAATGCCTTTAGGAAGATTTCAACAGACAGCATGTTCAGAAAAGTTTTTTACATATGTATATGTATAAATATATAAGTATGGAAATTATTAATCTTAATGCGGTTGTATGCTGTCCTCATCCAAGGGAGTAGAGTTTCGTAACTGATTTTATCAGCTTCCCATACCTTTCGTTTTCAAATTACAGATCCTATATTCACGATGACGTCCCGAGGCTCAGTGATCCTGAATTTCGAAGGGTTCAGATTTTGCAGGCACAGGGTAAGCGGCAGGAAGACCAGGTGGTACTGTTCCACCCATCATAGCAGGGGTTGCCGCGCAGTCATCTTTACTATTGATAGATACACCATTATCAGCTGCAAAAATATTCACAATCATCCCCAAGTGGAGAGTTACATATAATATTTTATATCTATACTTTTATACTAAAATTATAAAGAGAAAAGATTTGTATTATTGTTTGAAACGAATAGACTAAATAACAACTGACTTAATTTTGGAGTAAAGCTACAGTTTTTTGGAGTAGGTGAACAACTCCAACGGAATGATGGTCAGGTTTGTTTAGGAACTATGACTACAATTGCCAGAACCGAACAGTAATATTTATTAACGAAAACTGTATTTTGAAATACAAATAATCCTTTTAAAATAAATGTTTGCGATATAAAAGTTTGTGAATTAGTTTCAAAATGGTCAGTAGTTAAGATTATTTTTGTGACACAGAATTAATTTATATTATTTAACTATTTTAATTATTATTATAGTAAATAATTAGCAATTCTATATGATATAAAGTGATTAATTTATAAGTTTTTGAGGTTTTATGCATAGGTAATGCCGAAATATATTTGATATAATATTTACTAGAAAGAAATCAACTGTCTCAGGTGTCAGGCGGGACTTGAACCTGCATTTATCTCATGCTGGGGGATAGCACTACAAAATTAAAGAAATGGCACCGATTTCTCAGCACGAAAGGAATACTAGCAAATATTCGACATGTCTGCTAAACTACCACAACTGTCAACGCAGTCCCCCGGCATGGGAAAGGCAAAGAACCTATTTAGATACGGTTGTGTCAGAAGTGTTAGACTTCTGGTACTGCATATTTTAAGTATATCTTATATATTTAGTATTTTTAATATTAGCTAATTAGGTACATATTATATGATAATAAATTATATTTTGTGCCTAAAGATGTATTTTATTCAAACGGGATAAAAATGTTATGTTTTATTGCTTTTAAATTGACTGATCACGGCAACGTCTACTGTTATTTGTAATAGCTAATATTTCACTATGACACGGTTCTTAAGCGTGGAAATATTTTGGATGCTGACAGTATCACTAAGACAAGGTTGAAAATAACCTTAATCTGTTATCAAAAATATGTTATTTATTTTTTTCATTAGACCAGGTCGACTAACAAGCATACTATCCACGTGATAGTAAGCGTATATACGCTCGTGATATCACAAGGATATCATTAACGCGTTGGCAACCTTGTGACTTGAGGATATTATGCCACATTACTCAGTGAATTCGCTGTCTCTCTCGTTCTTCAGACCGGAATACAGTAATGCGAAAATAGGTGAGAGTGAGGTTCCAATGCAAGACGGTCTTTTGCATGAGATCTACCTTATAAAATTTGCAATATGATTGTGTGAGCTGTGTACCAAATTTTCATAGAACATCGCTAAATAAGTGGAAGTTGGCCATCCATATCCTTCATTGCCGTGAGGTACCGGCAGAGTAGAATAGTACCTCCCTCTTTACCAGGTGTTGTAAGAGGCGACTAAGGTACCACAACCGAAAGATGGCGGTATATCCATCCGAGACAGTGTAGCTCAAATTCATAGGGTGGGGATGGGCAGCAGCATCTCCGTCGCGAAAGCAGCGCTCTGCGATTGCCAACACGCTTGCCCAGTGCGGCAATTATGGGCAATATTTGTCCAGCAGTGGACTTTCAATGGCTGTTATGATGATCCTTCAATTAAATTATGTTAGTATTTCGTTTACCTTATTTTTTCCCCCTCTTTTTATAGTTAAGTATCTAGTTCATTATAGTCTAAAAGTCTAGTTAGGTTTGCCTTTCTGTGCATACAGCTTGTTAGATAACCCATTCCTGCCAAGATACCATAGATTTTAAGAGTTAATTTTGTTGTGCTGTGTTTTTGATTTGTGTGCCTGATTCAATATAAACCACAATATACACATATATAAAAAAATACACCTTTCTTTTTTAAAAGAACATATAGTACAAAAACTTTTGCCTTATTATATCTATGTTCACTTCTCCTTTTAACACTCATGTTGGTTCAAATTTCAGGTGCAGTATTCGAAAAAACGGCTCGTGGGGCAACGGTAATCAACATTTGTGGATACAAGTTCCTACGTCACATCCAGTCCGGGCAGAAGATCAGGTGGTACTGCGCCACCCACCACCACAAAGGCTGCCGAGCTGTCATCCATACCTTCGACACCGTTATTGTGAAGTGCAACAATCACCACAACCATGACAAGGAATTAAAGGTGCCATCGACTAATTATTTTTATTTTTGAGATGCATTCAGTATTGACATATGGCTTTAAATATAGAATATAGCATTTTTAGGTATTAAATAAGTATATTAGTATTTATTGCTTGTGAAACTGTAAATAAGTTGTACCTGCAAAACTGAAGAGATAGTGTGGACTCTCAATATAAAATATCGCAAGGAAATATTCGATTTGTGTTCTTACCATAGGACAGTCGCCCGGAAGCGAAAATGGTTTCCTGTTTCAAAATTTGGAGAGTTTGATTTTTTCTACTACGAATATGCTTTAAATATAAAATACCATTTGGTATAAATATAGAAAATAACTCGTATTTTAAGTATCCTCTTTGTGTACAAAAAAAAGTAAGCGATGGTCTATATGAAGGAATTTAATTTGTGAAAAAACTATATTTTTTAACAAGTTCGCTTTATAAACACAATTTGAACCGAAATTAAGTATGGCATCCGAATGAAAATTAATCATTGATGTATTTAAAAGGATTACCATTAGGACTACCTCAACATCATGTAATTTATATATTTTTTGTAGAAATAGCATATAAGTATTATAATTAGTAACATATGTAGCGTGTGACATTATTCTCGGTAATCAATGAAAAATATAAAAATATCGTACAAAAATTTTCTTTTCATGAGTTTTCTTTTTAATTCAGTAAGTTAAAAAACTAAGGAAACTATTTCTTAATTTTATTCCAAACATTATATATTAATTTAAATAACAGAGGAGCCAGCAGAGTAGAATAGTACCTCTCCCTGAACCCAGTTACCCTCTCCCTAATTGTGATAACTTGGCTGAAATCCTTAGATTATGAGACCACAGAAGATCTTTTTATGTGTGTTTTGCCAATTTATTCCCCAACTTAGATAATACCCTGCTTCTTTCTACAATTGTATATAATTTAACATTATAAATATATTCGCTTTTTTCTAGACCTTTTATGTAGATTACCTAGAAAATTAGGTTTGATAATTTCCGAACGTGGGGGCCTGGTGACCTGTTGCTACAGGCATTTTTTTTTGCCTAATTGAGGCACCAGATTAACATATAAATAGGTTAATTTGATCGATGAGAGTTATATATGATGTTTGTTGTGCAACCTTTGTTAGGTAAAGAAATTATTTTTATTAAAAACATTAATAGTCGTCGGCATCGGTACCTGACTCCCACTTATTTCAACTGCCATATAGCAATGTTTGCATTACTGTGCTCGTGAAATTACTGGGTAAATGATAGTATCTCTAATTCACAAGTTTGGCCACACGCTAGTAATATCTTTGTGGTGACACCAGCGTCTATAGGTTGCGTTCAAGTTTACCATTAAGCGGACCGTAAGCTCGTTTGCTGACTTCGTAATAAAACAAGAGTGGAAAGTCAAGTTCATTTATTGTTTTTGCAGTGTTCACGTTTGCAAAGTCTACTAGAGGAGGTGTAGTCATTGAGGTGTCTGGGTATAGATTTAGCAAACATCTTCGAATGGGATTCAAGACCAGGTGGTTCTGCGCTACGCACCACCACCGGCAGTGTCGTGCCGTTATCATCACCGATGACGAGCACACCGTGCTGAACTGCAAGAATGACCACAACCACCCTCCTCACCGCGGTTTACATTCCTCCTCCTAAAACCTAGCACCAGTAAATATCAAAAAGGAGAAGCAAGTTTGCGTGCTCAGAACTGCAGGATCGCGCTGGTTGCAGGGCGCATACAACCGGTCCTATTGAAAATTCTGTCTACATTGGTACCTTACTTTAACCTACTTCTACCGCCAAATAGCAGTGTCCGCTATTTTAATACTGTGTTTCGGTTATACGAGTGAAATTAAGAAATCTTCAAGGTTGGCTCGCGGATTTATCATGATTTATGATGCTCCGTTCTGACGTACACAGGCCTTGTAGATGGACTTCTTGCGTCGGGGGGACATCGTACTTGTACAGCCTATATAGAAATTTGACCTGCCTATTATGTAGTGGGCCCTATTTCTGACTACTTTAATATGAGGTACTACATCCGCCCTCTCACTGGCACAACACAGTCATTAAAAATGCACATGCATTCGTATAACAGAGCAGTATACCGCGTTCGCCGGCGAACACGTGCAGTCCCTGCCCCCACAAGCGATAACCGGCATCTCTAGAACGGCCGGGCTAACTTCGTCCGTCCTCTTTTGCTGAATTTCAAAATTAAATTCACCCTCAACGATAGTCACCCGAGCCTAGGTCGAGTCTTTAGAGGCGCCCTCGGGCGATCGCCGTCGATAAACGCATAGCTAAATGCGCGGCCGGGGCCGCGGGGCACGCAGGAAAAAAACAAGGATATCATGAGCGCATTAACAACCTTGTGACTTCAAAATATTATGTCACATAACTCAGTAATTTCGCTTTCTCATATTTTAAACCGCAATAGGAATATTGCTATTTGGTGGTAGAAATAGGTGAAAGTAAGGTACTAATGCAGACGACCTGGCGTATGAGGCCAGGTCGTCTGCATTAATTTTTTCAATCTGTCAAAAGATAACGTCTTTCTAATCTGTCAAAGGAAATATAACATGCTGCAATAAATGTATACGTGTGTTTTATGTAGGCTTTTGATTTCTCTATTGGATCATCAATTTTTAATTTGCCCCTGAGTAGTATCACAAAAACTAGTAATTAGAACCAAAACCAGTAGTTGTATTAAACATTGTTTCATTTCTCAGAACGCAAAGTGATCCTGCACGGAAAAGTACATTTACCAACGAATTTACCAAAGAAAAATGGCGTGACTATGAGAAGGAGGTGCAAGGCGTGCTATGCCAGAACAAAGAAGCGCGTGAACACTATCTTTGGATGCGCCGATTGTACGGGATTTCCGGGTTTATGCCTGCGATGTTTCCGGGATTTTCACAAATATTAAGAATTATGCGCGCTCAACCAAACAATAGATTCGTCGCTCCTGATGCGCTGGATACAAAAGCTGAACCGCTGAATACAACAATAGAACCGCAGTCTACAACTGCTGAACCGCTGCTGTATACAACCGCTGAATACAGCAATAGAACCGCTGTATACAACCGCTGAATACAGCAATAGAACCGCTGTATACAACTGCTGAACAGCTGCATGCAAAAGCAGAACCGCTGCATACAACAGCTAAACCGCTGGATACAACAGCTGAAGCGCTGTATACAACACCTGAACCGCTGAATACAACAGTTGAAGCGCTGGATATTACAGCTGAACCACTGGATACAACAGCTGAACCAGTGAGTGCAATTGCTTATGGCAGCCTGTTCGGTAACATATGAAAGGAACACTAACATCTGCGCTATCGGGCCGGTCAATATTCAGAGTCGACCTCTTCAACGTATAACAGAAACCCTAGAAGGAACAAACAGTTATGGCTATATGAGTTTAGTAAAATTGTTGTATGTAGCGACATCTTGCGTCAAAAGTGTACGGCTAATTTAAATGGCTGAAAAATGCAATCTCATCATTCAAGCGCAGCGTAGGCCATCCATAAGGTGAAGAGACCCTGTGAACTGCAAGGTCGCGCTGAAAACAGGCCGCATACAACTGATCCTATTGAATATACAGGATAGGAGTATCAAAATAGAGGATAGGAGTATCTAATGATGGACGTCTTGCGGCGGAAAAGATGATGTGTGCCTCATTTACTTTTGTTTAATATCTTCCTCTTTTGTATGAGTTTTAAATCAATCTCAAGCTAGCAAATTTATTTTATCGCTACAACCTAAAGAAAATAAATGACAGCTATATATTTTTTATTGATTTCGTTTTTTATTTATTTCCATAAGCTATGTACGTATTACTATGATGTCAAACAGCCTTCATAGACACCTATGCGCTGGCATAAGTAGGAATATCACACGCGTGGCTACGCACTCATAAAATTCTCACTTTATTTTTTTAAGAACTCATATAGTATTCTTCTAGGAAAGCCAAGCAAAGTCAATCTTGGAATTTATTCCACATTTGAAGAGATAACGCAAAGAATATAAGAATAGATGTTTTCGCGGTATAACAATGAATGCGATTGCCACAATGCTTAAGCAGCACGGCAATTATGGGCAAATTTCCCCTTTTTTGGGGAGGCCTATATCCAGGAGTTGACGTTTTACGGCTGCTAGGATGAGGATGAAACGACATTACTGTAATGGAGTGAGATGTGAACCTTCCTTATGATTGAACTTTATTATAAAGTGGGTGCAATACGCATTATTGGGTTTTGAAAACTGCAAATACTGTTGGAATTAGCGACTAAACATGCTTTTTGCATTATCGAGCTTAAGATTAAAAATTTTGGGTCATCGAACCCAATATAGATGAAGAACCAGCATAATCGAATAGTGCTACCCTCTGGAATAAATGTCGTAAGATTCGACTGTGATACCAGAACTCCCGGACGCCTCTATATCCACCCGAAAAAACATAGCTCAAATGTAAAATGTAATGGAGCGGGGATGGAAACCAGCATTCCTAGCGCCGCAAATTCCCACTTTCTTAGCGAGGCCTTCGTACACAAGTGGATGGTCTCCAGCCACTATAACAATCCCAACATCATCTTTTGAAAAGTTATATTCACTTTAATGATCACTATTATAAAGTTGAACAGTTTCAAGGCTTATTTTTATTTCTCAGATGGTAAACCTCTGCTGAGCAAAATACATGTGCCCACGAATCTGCCGAAGAAAGATGGTAAAACATTGAGTGTCAGTTTTATATATAGATGTCCCGATTGTGAAGGCATTCCTGGATTATGCCTGGGATGTTTTAGGGACTGCTAACCCTTTACGGTCTCCGAAAGATAATTTAAACAACATCGTGCACTGCAACAGTGAATAGCATTTCTTTATTCAGATGAATAAAGCTCTAAATATACTATATTTTTTCCTATATTTATTTACCTTTATCAATAATTAGAAACGAAAAAATATTGTTCGCACTTTGCTTCGCCAGGATTTAAACAATTAGAAGTAACGTAATATTTTCTATGTTTTCATGTGATAAGTAATCGACATATCAGTCATAGAACTGTTGTGTGGTGTGAATATTTTATTATTATTATTATCATATTATGGAAAATTATACCCAGGATCCTAGCATATGCGTGGTAGTAAGCGTCGACGCAGCCTATAGCGTGTTACTACAAGGATATCACTAGCGCGTTGCCAACCTTGTGACTTGAAGATATTATGTCATATTTTCTAGGTTTATCACTGTCTCTTTCACTTTTGAAACTGGAATACAGAAATGAGAGGTAGAAATAGGTGAGAGTGGGGCACCAATGCAGACGATATTTATATATGGCTTACCTCTAAAGAATATTACAGCAATTGAATTATCCTGCCTGTATTTTTAGTTGGTTCTGCTGTGATTTAAATACATTCATATACTCAATTAAATACATGAGTAAGTTTGTCCGCCTGTTCGTTATATGTTCACGGTTTAGTCGATAAAAATATGAATGGAATCATAGAAAAGACCATTTCTTTTCATTCAGGTTAGCCCTCCCCACCCCCCGGATGATCGCCATCGATCCCGCTCAGATTACACTAACATTGCGAGGGAGACTGCGAAACACGCGCGGTCACCGCTGCTAATAAATAAGCAACCTCGCCCTCTCTCCCATTGGCACAAATATCTCTACCATCAATTTGTCAAATTGATGGTAGAGTCCAGCGACAGGTTCGTTCAAAAAAATCCATACATTCCACGTGCCAGTCGGTAGCACAACTATAGTGCAGTTCACCGGGTAGGCACGGGAAAAATTCAGGTTCGAGTCCCGCGTGAAATCCGATATAAGTTGATTTTATCTAGAATATATTATCATATCCTAAAAATGTTATCTGAAGACAATTTCTTAACATATGATTAAGTCTGAGAAAACGCTTAATATGTTTTTTCTTTTTAGAATTTTCCCGATTGCTCTCCGACGTAAAAATCCATATACCCACGAACTTGCCAAAGAAAAGCGGACGAACAGTAAGAAAACGTTGCAGATTGTGCTATAAAAAAGGAAGAAAACGTGTGTCTGTTGTCTATGGTTGTGCTGATTGCAAGGGATTCCCCGGTCTATGCTGAAAGTGTTTCCGGGAATTTCACAAATACTAAAGATTTTTATCTGTTTTTTTTTTGGATATATGTTGAACTAACTACTCCAATTAAAAAAAACATGGCGTCAATTATTAATCAGTACAGACAGGTATAAAAGGCTTCGGTAATATTTTTTTTGTCATAGTCAGTGTGATGGATTATATATATACATTATCTGCATTGGTACTTCACTCTCGCCTAATTCTACCGCTAAATAGCAATGTTGACATTCTGCCAAATAGCAGTGTTTGATAAGTGAGAGAGGCAGTAAAGGTTAGCAACGCGCTAGTATCTTACACGCTTGTTTGTCCTCCTTGTGTATCAAGCAATGTATATAAAACTTTTATAAAAAGTTCTAATATACGTTCGAAATTAATTCAATTAATTGTACATTAGAAAAAAAAGATTTAATAAATACCATAGTTTTTAAATCTATTATCATTTCCTAACTGGACCGGTAAACATTGAAAAATACATCAGTATGAGGTGCCATAATCACAGGTGTCGTAAGTGGCAACTGAGGTACGGAATCGACAGATAGCGGTACATCTTCCGGAAACAGTGTAGTATAAATACAAAAAGGCAGTGAAGTTACCGCGGCAATTATGGGCAAAATTTTCCCTATAAACATGCGCCCATCAGTGAAAGGTCCGAGGCTGTTTGACAAATGATTTAAGCTACTTATCTCGGAGATATTGCGAGATTTTTTTATTGATAGACCCGATGCCGTAATTGAGAGTAATCCTATCTAGTGCGGCGCCAAATGTCGTCCTATCCAATACAAATATTTATGTGATAGTATTGTATTTGTTCTGTGTCTGGGTGTGGAATATATGTATTTAAGTTTTGATTCCTCTGTTGTCTGATGTCCGTCCTATGTTATACATTAATAATGGCCGAAGAAGTCGACTTTGAATTTTGACGAGTCCGATGGTGGAAATGGTATTGTTGCCATCTTTTGCGCCTTGTGGGTTCGAATACCGCCCAGAACAAATATTTATATGATGAATATTTCTGTTTATTCTGTGTTATTCTGTGTTCCTGTTGTCTGACGAGAGAACACATGTGCTTTAAGTGACTTATTTCGTAGTCAGGTCAATCTATGAGATGTTGTGTGAATTTATCTGTTTATAAATAGTTCAAAATACTTTATAATGATTGAATTCAGTTAAATTTTTATTGTATACGAGTTTACAATAATAAATATTTTTTTACGATTGAAAATCTTGATCATTGAAACCTTTAAGGTTAGTTAATGCCATTTTCGTAATACATCTTCAGCTGTCAGTTCATGAAGTAAGAAAAAACTTAACAGAGTGAAACCAATAGAACCCACTCATAAAACTTAGTACACATGTTTTTAATACAATTCCATTTTTTGTTGTACGCAACATCGTGCGACATATTGAGACCGAATAAATGCTAAGTTTTTTTTCTGACTTATCTAATACTGGATTGCTCAGACAATTTCAACGCCACCGAAGGTTTAGACGAGGCTATCGTACACGCTCGCTTATTGTTGGTATTTCTGACCTGGCCTTTCTTTAATGCCTCTTATACCTGGTTAAGGTATATTCGTCTAGGTCACTCTATAGGATTCCATTAACTTCCGTTTTATATTTGTGTGCAGTCGTTCTACTTTCATCCATCCTTTGTACATGTCCAAACCATCTCAACATTTCCTTCTCTATCTCTATTGTTGTCAGGAAAAAAAAATAATTAAAATTACATATAAACACATGCCTTAAGATACCGGCAGAGAAGAATAGTACCTCCCTCTACCAGGTGTCGTAAGAGGCGACTAAGGTACCGGAACCGACAGATGGCGGTATATACATCCGAGACAGTGTACCTTAAATGCATAGGGTGGGGATGGGCAGCAGCATATCCGTCGCGAAAACTGCGCTCTGCGATTGCCAACATGCTTGCCCAGCGCAGCAATTATTGGCAAAATTCCCCCTTTCTTGGGGTCCAGCAATGGACTTCCAGTGGCTGTAATGATGATCATAGTGACATAGAAACAGAACAAACAAAGCTAAAATATAAAACAGTGTAGGATAGTTATTATAACAATTAGCAACAACTTGTTTGCACTCTATAATACAGTTTAAGTTACAAGTTGTATCGGTTCAAAATATTTTCTGATAACTTATTGATTTTAAACAAACTTGTTACTTTTACAGTTATGTTTTTATTTGCGTTTACAAAAAATATGTGCCGACTAATTCTTATTAATATTGAAACATTGCAGGAGCTGTGTTTACCACCTCGTCTAGAGGAGTCCGAATATTAAAGGTGGATGGGTACAAGTTCTTGAGGCACCTGAACCTTGGCCTGAAGGTTAGGTGGAGGTGCAGAACCCACCACTCGTACGGTTGTAAGGCAGTTATCTTCACTATAGAAGACACGATCGTCAAATGCAATAATTTTCACAACCATCCCCCGCATCAACATGAACCATTATAGAAATGTGTGTTTGTGCTGGCTAATATGTATGTTGGCTGAGCCAATTTTTAAAGGACTTTATCTTTTTATATTACATCACTGGTATAGTAACTTTCCTCGATAAATTGACTCTTCAACCCCTAAAAATGTATTCAAATTAAATTAGCAGTTCCTGAGATTAGCGCGTTCAAACAAACAAACTCTTTAGCTTCATATTCGTATAGATTTCTAAATCCTTTACAACCCAGGCTGTTTGTTTGTGGGATGAACTCCCGCTTAATATTAGATGCACGCAGTCTGCCTTTGTTTAAACGGTTGGTTAAGGATCACTTTTTATAATTATAGTTAAAATATATATACAATATATTTGTATGTTTGATTTACAATAAAGTGGTTATTATTATTTTAAAATTCATGTCATCGGGCCAATTTAAGCCGATTTCATTCTTAAGCAGCAGTAAGATGTTTTCTGTTTGTGATAAACCACTCTAATTCACCTCTAAAGGCATTTTTCTATCGCAGCAACTGTTTTCTTGGTATTCGATATAATTGTTCTAAATGTTATGTATATTGTTTATAATATAGTAGTACCTACTAAAGTAATTTTGTTTATTTTTGTTTCATCATCATCGTCACAGCCGTATAACATCCAGTGCTGGACATAAACCTTCTGGTTTAGGATACTTTTCTACTTTGCCAGCATCTCACAGATATATTTTGTGTACTAGCTAATCTCTAGAAGTGCGCAGCTAAAATAACAATTATTGTAAGATTTCCCACTTGACGTCTCCTCTTTCAGCGCCCGTGTATATGACGTCATCGCGCGGTGCGCGGATCATATGCGCAGGCGGCTACAAGTTTTCAAAGCAACGACAAAATGGCGGCAAAACAAGATGGTGGTGCAGTACACACTACTACAAAGGATGCAGCGCGGTCATATACACGATTGAAGATGAGATTATAAAGTGTTCTAATGAACACAATCATAGACCACCGTTGAGCATTTAGTATTTAGATTAAAGTTATGAATAAATTAAATTATAAAAGTATTATAGAATTGAAAGAAAAGAAATTACATTTACAACTATATTTTTATAACCTAGAAAATAACTAGTAGTACTAAATGTATAATTTATCATTCAAATCTAGTGACGGATATGTGCGGATCTCTTTGGAATTAGTATACTCATTTTTTGTTAAGTTGAGATGAGAATCGATTCAAACGTTTTTAAAAAAGGTACAGCTTGGTGTAATGATAAGCGATCGATTTAATATAAATTGTTGTAATATTTCCTATTTTGTTTAATAAAATAACGGCTTTTTTACGTTTTAAGATTGCACCAACCAATAAATATAAAAAGATGTAAACCGCATAATAAGGCAGTTAAAATAAAATATTTCTGTTAATCTTGCACTTTACCTTAGTCGATTTTGAATTCTGAATAAATGAAATGATAAAGAATTTTGAAAATCAAACTACTCTCTAACGGCTTGAAACGACGCTTGTTCTTTGGGAAGTTTTCCGTAACTTGACCAACAGTGTGCTTGCATGTGCAACATGTAGTTCCTGGTAACTTAAGAAACATTAATGTAATCGTCACGCTTACATATTATGTAGGTACTTAGTAGAAAGTAATTCATTACCACCGGCGTCTTTCGAGAACAGTGAAAGGAGATTGTTTTTCTTTCATGTTGTTCCTGAAGATTTTAGAACTGATCGATGAAGCCTTTAAATTTGATTTTATTATGACCAGCTGTTACCTGTAAAAAGTTGAGTAGAAATAATGAACACTCCCACCAAAGTCGTACTTTTTCCAGTCATACTTTACCATTTGGTAACAATAAATATAAATGTACATATCACATTTATTAACATACTTTAATCTGATTCCAAAATAAGTCTCTTAAATCACTTCAGTTTCGAATGACATGAATATTTGTTATTGTAATAATATTACGCTTGAAGTATTATTAAATAAATAATTAAATAAGAAGGTACACTGCATTTTATTAAATTCAATTAATACAATCATGTATAAGTGAATAATATTAATAATGAATGTCGATATCTGATTATTTATTTTACCTATATGTCCTGGGAAATTTCCAAAACTACTAATTGGTGAGAACATAGTAAATTAGTACCTCCCTCTTGAACAGATGTCACTAGAAGCGACTCAAGTGCATGAACAAACACATGGCGGTTCATCCATTTTAAGTTCCAATGCAACACGATAAAGTTAGGTAGGAACCTTGTCGCTAATTTCGAACCACGCCTGCCCAGCCTGCACAAACGTTCAAAACCCTCAAAACAAAAATTCCATTGACCAGGCAATGTCCGTTTGAACATCTTTTGTGGACGCTTGTGTCCAGCAATAGACTTCCTCCATTTAAGAAATAAATTTTTTTATTAGACCAGGTCGACAAACGAGTAATCTATCCGCGTGATGGTAAGCGTCACCGCAGCCTGTAGACGCTCGTAATATCAAAAGGATATCACTAGCGATTTGCAAACCTTAAAGATATTATGTCACATAACCCAGAAATTTCACTGAAACATCAATGCGATAGCTATTTGTCGGTATAAATAGGTAAAAGGTAGGTACCAATGCAGACAACCTTTGTATGTTTACCTCATGTAATATAACTATCAATGGAGCACGCCCCAAGAGTTGACACTGACCAGTACCTCTTTCCAGGACTACACTTCGAATACATCGATTCGCCCAAAAACAAAAAGTCACTGCTGATGCTGCAGAACTACACCTTCGCGCAGACCACCTGCGACCGCCGTTACTGGAATTGCAGCAAGAAGTTCTCCTCCAAATGCCCTGCGAAGCTGAGGTTTAACTATGATGGACAGCTGGTTAGATACGATTTGACCCACAACCACAGTCCGCCAAGGTACATCAGGACTAAAGACGGGAAGTACGTGAAGATATAAGCTTCATTTATATTATGTTTAAGGGGGTAGGCTGCCTAGACTTTGTCCGGGCATAGTGTTGCATACCTGTTGATCCCGTCACTGTGGGAGATTAAACCCTGTTCTTGGGTGCTGTAACTTATAAACTATATAACTATAAATATTTAGATACATATAGCTTATACAAATAGGTAATATATTTATGTATAACGTATATCTCATCCACATCCGTGATCCCGTACAAACCTAGTTCTGACAATAAACAGGGAGGAATTAGGTATCCAGTTTGATCGTTCTAGAGTCGTCCGCGTAAATACATATCAGCGATTCATTTATATATATGGCCAAGTATCTTTTGCTTAGTATATAGTCCAATATACTAAACAAAACAACAATAGTCGTAACTTTTCCTGACTACTTGGTGCAACTGTGTAAAAGTCATGTTTTTAATGTTAAATATAAAATGTGCCGCGGTAAATAGTACTTCCCCCTGTACCAGGTGTCGTAGGAGGCGACTAAGGTACCGGAACCGACAGATGGTATCCATCCAAAAATGCACATGGCGGGTATATGCAGCAGCATCGTTGCGCGAAATCTCCGCTCCGAAATTGCCAACACGCTTGCCCAGCGCGGTATTTATGGGCAAAATTCCTCCTTTATTGGGTAGGCCTATGTCCAACAGTGGACTTCCAACAGCTAATATGATTATTTAAATCTTTATTATCCGAATGGAAATATCGATATTTTTATTGTAATGTTAAGTTCAAAATGAAATATTTTTATCCTAATATACATTTATTGTTATATATTTAGTAAGCATATATATTGAAACGATTAGTACAACAATTTAAATAAATTTATTGTTCTGAAGTAATTACCCGCTATTACAGTATTGTTGTTAAAACAAATACCTTGCACCGGACTTTCCTTAGTTGTCAAAGAAAGCTTATGCAATAAGTAGAACATTTTACGTGTTATAAGTTAGATTTTTATCAAAGTAGATTCTTTAAAAAACTTTTATTTAATAACAATTAAACCATAGTTTTATTTTGATAGAATTATTTTATGTTAATGATGTTTTAAATTACTTCCGCTTTCAAAAAAATACTTGTAATACAATAAATTTTATAATAGTAGACTTATTTTTAAATGCTGTTTATAATTACGTCTTGAGTGAAGAAACGTAGAAAATTTATAATTATTATTATGTACTCGTGAGTGTCTGTATTCTAGTCTTTAAATATTGTATTGTAAATAAGTAATATTAAAAAATGCCTTGTTATTGAGACGCGGTTCAGGTGAAACTAACACATGGCTACATAACAATTCTGTCAAAAATCTCCACTAACTTCGAATTCAATATGATGTAATAAGAAGGGTTATGGAATGGGGATCGAGCACCGGCAGACGCGGCGTAGAACGTCCACCTACAAGGTGGACGTACGATCGAACTAGAATCGCGGGATTACGATGGATGCTGGCCATATACAACCGGTCCTATTGGAAATTACTTGCGGAGGCCTATTTACAGAAGTAGACGTCTTACAGCTGGTATGATGATGTTCAATGATATATAATGATACCTTTATACCAGGTATTGTAAGAGGCCTGTGATGAATATATATTTAAGTAAATAAATTCACACATCTCATACGTTGACCTGCACCGAGATAAGTAGCTTAAAGCACTTGTGTTACGGACATCAGACAACAGATAAACTACAAATAGAACGAATATGAAAATTAATCATAAAAATATTTGCTTGCTGGTCGGAATCGAACTCACGACCTTTGACGTACAAGATAGGAACACTACCATCTGCATCATCGAGCCCATCAAGATAAATGTGGCAGATGTCAACTCTTTGCGCTTTTTCTGCGTTTCTGTAGACTAATGGTCGTTTAGTTTTTGATCGCTTCCTGGAGTGACCCTGGAGGTCTGATGTATATGTTGTCAGCTCGGAATAGTCCAGGATGACCCAGCTGACTTTTTCTTCGCTCTCTACGAAGTCTCTGCATAGTATCTGTCTATAAATGATACCCTGAGAGTAATTCGTATGCAATTGGGAGGGGTGCCCAAATACTCGTGTTTGCCACCACGCCTAAACAGTGTGACAATTGCCAAAAATCTCCAGCTTTTCAAGACAACTTCATCTTACCCGTGCTCTTGGGCTCTTAGGCTCTTGGGCTAGATCCAGCAGTATACCCCTTATAATTAATGGATAATCGATTAGGATCTTTTGACAGATCTGCAAAGGTTGATGTAGCAGTGTTTTCTTCCTCTACCGGGTCTTAATTTGAGTACACACATCACGCGATAGTGTTAAGTCTATCACAAAAAGTTCCTAGTCGGCATCATAAAAAAAATGTTATACTAATATGTTTTAAGAAATAATAAGTCTTCACAATGTCATACGTTCTCATATTCCCAGCAGACAGTGGCGCCGCCCCGATGAAGGTGAAAGTTAGATGTTAATTTATAACAGAAATTGGTTTCTATATGATAGCGAGTTAAAGGAGCTACTAACTAAAAATTATTTAGTATTTTAAACATTGTTTGATTAGAATGACAGATATCAATGTAGTAGTGTCGAACGAATGCTTTATATTAGCATTATAATCTAGGTATAAGTACGCAATTGAAAACTATATACGCCTTTTTAAGGAAATTGTGCAAACGGATGAACGTGAAATCTGACACAGATTAACTTTAAAATTAATATAAATAAAATAGTTTGACAGCTGTCATTCTAATCAAGCTATTTTTGGTCAACAAGTGACTGAATAGTTACGTTCCGTACAATGCCGTGGGGACTAAGGAATACCTCCTTATACCAAAGACTGTGTAATTTAAAAACACTTCACCCACAGAAAATTAGTAAAAATATTACACGTGGATCGAGCGGATGCTGAGTCCTCTTTGCATCAATCATTACTTCCGACTAGAGTCCGAGTCAAATATGTCTTTAAATAAATAGGCATAACAAAAAAAACCATCATTATAGATTTGCTAATTACAATTGCACATAAATGACCGATGACCCTGACAACCAGTGTTATAAGAGTCAAAACAAATAGGTCATTGAGTGTCCAACTTTAATACTAGTCTGCCGGCACCAGACGTCACAGGTCTTATAACTAAGTTTATAGCAGGCTCATTACGCGAGCTATCCAAAAAGAAACTGCAAGAAAAACGAATGGTGGAAAGGGTTTCTTTCATAAACACCTAATGGTTGCTATTATTGAAGGCCATACATTGTCTTAAAAAATACGGATTAAAAATGTATTTTTGTAAAAGGGTCTCTAACTCCACTGGATTGAGAATCGGAATCCTGAGGATGTAAGTGGAGACATCTGGTAATCCCTAGAGTGACCTCATATTTAGTGAGGTGACTTGAGGAAATCATTTTAGTATTATACGCTTTATATACGTTTTTAGAAATTTTCGCACCAAAAGTATAAAAACCAATGTAGATTTAATGGTGGATAACTATAAAAAACTCACTAACTTCATGCTATTTTTTAGTCTGTGTAATCGCCTTTGTTGTTTGTATTCAATAAGTTTTGTTTGTTGACTTTAATTTATAGATCAATAACAAATATAGTTATATAAGGTATCAGTATAACTTTTATTTATCGCTCAAAAATAATTTATTAATACAACATCGAACAAGTTGATCTGACTCCGTAATAAGTCGTTTAAACCGCTTGTGTTACGGATATTAGGCAACCCTGGTTACAAAAAGAATATAGGAACAGTGCTTAAAAATATAACACTTTAATATATATTTTTAATGCCCAGATACAGAACAGACACAAAAGTCCAACACATAAATAAATAATAAAATAAAAAATAGATTCCCATAACATATTACACACAACATTTACCCTATTTCTGATGTACGTTATTTATATATATATATCATATGCATTTATTGCGTTTATTTAAACATGCCACGATTGACCTGACTTCCATAAGTCGCTTAAAGCACTTCGTTACGGACATCAGACAACAGAGGAATCACAGATATATTACATAAATACATACAAATATTTGCCCTGGATAGGGATCGAACCCACGACCTGACCACGACAAGGCAGGATCACTACGATTTACGCCATCGGGCTCGTCATGAATGTTTGCATTATATACTTTATACCTCAGAAATCCGTTCAGAGAAGTGAAACTCACTAGATATAACCTCACCTTTTAAGTCGCGTTTTCATTATAATAGTCTGATATGCTGTCAGGTACCGGCAGAGTAGAATAGTACCTCACCCTGTACAAGGGGTTGTAAGAGGCGACTAAGGTACCAGAACCGACAAATACTCAATGCAAAGGGCGGCAATGGGCAGCATCATCCCCGTCGCGAAATCCGCGATTCCCAAGATGCGGTTGCCAAGACCCAGCGCGGCAGTTATGGCCTAAAGTCCCCCTTTTTTGCCTATGTCCAGCAGTGGAATTCCAATGGCCGATATGAGAAGGTCATGACACTATATTCGGCACAAGTGAAGACATAATATCTGACCAAGTTACTAAAAATGTTGTATGAAAATCTAAATTCACACATACTTCATACTAAACGTTTGGCCAATATAAGCATGATAAACGGATTTCACTGTATTTCAATTATCAATATTATAAATATATTTATAAATAAAGCCAGAAATGCGAAATAGTCCCAAGGAAAGAAATGACTATGACCTCATCTTCGTGATAATACCCTCTCTTGCCATTACGGTTGGGGAACGCGTGCCTCAAATTATCGATTTATTTTCAATTATACACATACGCTTTGTTACCGATCTCCTTTAAAGAGAATACTCGTACTTAAAAAAAATACTAAGTTAATATGTTTTCAATTTTTACTCTGTATGATCTTCGTTTAACATGACGAGTTCCTTCGATGCCATTATAAGTGGATTCTACTGCAGTTATTTAGGTTAAATAAACTGCAGTTACTGACTTACCTTCTAATTATATAGCCAGTCGAAACCTGAGTCTTCCACGCTCGCTAATCTTAAAAGATTGAACACTCAACATTGTTGAATCAGCACTCAACTACGTCTGATTATTCTTGTCTTAAAATAATCTAAAAAGACGTAACCATGCGACATGAATTCAGCCATTTTGTTCTTTTTACAGAGGCAGTTTTCATGATGTCTTCACGCGGCGCGCGGATCATATGCGCTGGCGGCTACAAGTTCTCGAAACAACGACAAAATGGCGACAAAACAAGATGGCGTTGCAGTACACACTACAACAAAGGATGCAGCGCGGTCATATACACAGTTGAAGACCAGATAGTTAAGTGTATGAATGAACACTTTCATCAAAGGCCTATGAACATTTAATGTTAATTGTAGATTAGAACTAAGACTTCTATTACTTTCTTTCTATTACTTGAATTTATAATAATTTCGTTTTCTGCTTCGACTTCGGCCGTATCTCCTAACTTAATATCAGGTGATTTGGGAGCTCTTGTTTTCCCGTGACTAAAAGTAGTTAATGCCTTAATCGAAACCAAAAAAACTATATTGAGCCTTTCGACAAATCGGTTCAATTGACTTAACTTTTAGTTAATTATGCAGCCTCGAAGTACTATGACCTCATCTATCTATCTACTATCCGAATATAAGTCATGCTGCTAGATGTGTTATAGACTGATTAAGTTATAACATAAGTATATCTTTGTACTAAAATTTTGTGTGAAATTATAGTTTTGAGTTGTGTGCGTATAAGATGTTTGTTTTTTTTCTTTGATAGTGTTTGATGTTGTAAGAAATTCAAACATTCAAATTATATGAATTCTATATGTTCTTTTTATACACAGAATATAAACTTAAAAGTAATGTAACATTAATTTATAAATAGGTATAAACTGCAATACCTAGTCAACATTACACACTATTGTAAGCAAATACAGATAAGTGGTAAGAAAAAAATATAAGATAAAATAAGAAATTAAAGTAATAATATATTGTAAGTTATATAATATGTATATATATATATTAATTGTAAGTTCTATAAGTAGAGATGGCACCATGGTTTTTTTTTGATTTGGAAAAGGTAACATGTAGTGGAATGTAATTTATTTTTCTTTTTTCAGGTACATCTTGTGTTATTACAAGATTTTGCGGAAAAGATAAGTATTTAATTTTTGCTTTTGCTTATTTATGATAAGAAATATTTTAGTAAAAAAGATGTTACAAACGACCATAAAATAATTTAAAATCGTTTTAATATATAAAAGCGAAAGGTATATTCTTATTTACAAAATCATCATGAAATATCAGGAAATACAAATATTAGTGCTAGTTTCAAATAATTGGGGTGTCTTGTAGTAGGGTGCACTCAATAACATTTTTTTTTCAATCTCTTAGAAAGCAAAATTAGGGTGGCACTGTTTGTATGACCCTTTAATAGTATTTATTTATAGAAGAGTTTTCAATTTCTAGGAAATAAGTTGCTTGTAATTTTTCTAAACAACCCTTACAAAGGGTTAAAACCTTTTATGAAAAATATTTTGTTGGTAAAGATATCGACTCATAATAAACTATCTACTAAAATTAACTAAGCATCATTCTATTTATATTTATAAATAAGGCGACTAAGGCGCCAGAACCGAGAGATGGCGGTATATCTAACTGAAACAGTGCAGCTCAAATGGACAGGGCGGGGATGGGCAGCAGCAACCCCATCGCGTAAGCTGCGCTCTGCAATTGCCAACACACTTGCCCAACGCGACAATTATAAAATCCACCTTTTTTAGAGGCCTATGTCCAACAGTAGACTTCCAATGGCTAGTATGATGTTGATGACGATATACTATAAAATAGTAATTTTATTTGAAATTATCATCATTAAGTAAGTGCACATCAAAAAAATTACGGCTAGCGGCTAGTATTTTTATAAGGTAATCATACATGAGGTAGGTCTCATACCGAGGTAGTCTCCATTGGAACCTGACTGACCTATTTCTGCCTCCAATTATTGGTGTTCACATTGCTGTGTTCCTATTTGAAGAGGCAGTGAAATTACTTGGTTATGTGACATAGTATCTTCAAGGTACAAGGTTGGCAACACGCTAGTGATATACTTGCAATCGAGCATCTATAGGCTGCGGTCTCGTTTATCATCAAGCGGAGCAAATGCTTGTTTGCTGACTTCATAACATAAATAAAGGAAGTATGGCATAACACTTTGATTTTTTCTGTGATATAGATCTGGCTTTTTTTTCTCTATATTTAAATGACTAAATAAACTAAATAATAAAAAAAACTAAATGATGTGTTATAAAAGTAATAATTATTTAAATTCTTCAGAAATATAAATGGTAATTTTTTGCAGGTTTACAACACCTAATGCTGTGAATTGTGTAAATGTAAATTATGATTATCTATTTTGTATATATATATGTATATTCTCTGCATCACTAAATTTTTCTTTTCTGTTTTGTGAAATGTTTGACTGGGAGATAATGCCAACTGGTATTAACTCCACCGTTTGTACATTTTGCATTATTTTGTGCAATTAAGTTCAATAAATAAATAAATGATCACCATAGCATCCGTAGAACGTCAAAGCAAAAGAGAGGGAATTTCACCCATAATTATTATTTTCGTGATAGAAATTCTGTTGCCCATCCCTTGAGCTGCATTATTTCGGATATGTATATCATATTGAGTATGCCGCTATCAGTCGGTTCCGGTACCTCAGTCGCGTCTTGCGGTTCCCAGCATAGGGGAAGGTACCTCGGCATACTCTGTACTAATATAAAGAGAAAATATTTGATTTTTTTTCGTTTGGTACAATTAACTCAAAATCTACTCGGATAATTTAAATATTTTTCGCATCGAGCGACGTAGGCGATGTTATATTTCATGATATCAATCTGTAACATCAAATGGAATGTAATACGTCACGATATATAAATTTGTGTAAATGTAACGAATGAACTCAATAACTACTTGGCTGATTTTAAAATTATTTTACTAAAAGAATTTTACATACAAGAATGTTACATTAGCATCAAGCAATACGAGCTATATTTTATCTCTGTAAGTACGCGGGTAAAGCCGCGGGATCCAGCCAGTTGTCAATAAAACTTCTGAAAGTACTAAGTGCAGGGTACAGAATAAAATATCAGTTTAAATGAATAAAAATTAAAAAAAAACAATATCTGTTTTAGTTGTATTCTTAAGATTTTGAAGTTTATTATGTAATAGATAATTGTAATTTTTAAATATATACATACAACCCAGTATTTATTGCATGTTTTTTGTAATACAATAGAATTATACTCGTTAATAATTTTTAACCCATAACGAAGACCAGTGTATAACTACAATACGGAATAATATTAATAGAAAAATAATGGTTTAAAAAAAATTATCCAATCAATTCAGTTAACGGATTTTGAATGATCCCAAAGTAAAATAATGATTTTGGTCTTTCCAGAAGGTTTAGTAAGCGACATCGCTGATGGTTTCATGGTTCTGTAAGTCGGTGACACGAGGCCTTCACCACCATCAGTTCTTCACTGGTGGATCGCGTAATTACTTCGTTATAATGAAACTGCAGTAAACTTAGTTGTAAGACCCGCGTAGTGATTAGCAGTCTAGTCTTAAGATTGGCTTTCTGCATGATGACAGAGTTGTTATGTGTTTCTGTCTGCGCATGGTAGCATGTAGAGCAGTGGTTCCCAAACAATAGTCCGCGGACCGCCGGTAATCTACAAATGTCGACCGCAAGATTTAAAAAGATTTTAGTCTCTGAGATGTTAGATATAGACCTGATATGCAACCTCAAAACATTACACCGATTCAAAAGTTACCTATTTAAATCTAATAAAAAATATTTAATTTATTATATTTTATTTATTCAATATTTTCAGATCCTATCCTCCTTTTTAGTTGATAAGATAAATATCTAAACACAGCAAATAATGGGTTTTATAGATGTAAACTAAATCATAACGATTTATAGTTATTATATATTACAAAATTAGCATACATATTGTATATTTTGTATTATGCATATGCATGATACTACTACGTTTCTAGTTAAAGTTTATGTTCGGATTAATTTAGATATTTTGCTCTTATACAGACATAAAATAAACCTAAGTGGTCCCTGGCCAATTAAAATTTGGGAACCACTAACTTAGCGTCACTTTTAGACCTCAATAGTTCTTGCTGTAAGGCCGAATGGAATAAAAAAAGAATTCACATCGATTTGATTTCAGAGCCATTCTTCACGACGTCCTTCAGAGGTGCCCATGTCATGTACATGTCTGGGTACAAGTTTTTCCGGCACCGACAGAATGGACCCAAGATCAGGTGGTATTGCGGAACCCATCGCCGCCAGGGGTGCAAAGCGGCGATATTCACCCTCGAGTACGACCACAGGGTCATCAAATGTAATAACCGACACAACCATCTACCAATTATCACGTAACACATAGGAAGATCATCATGACTTCTAGGCGATTGCAAAGTATTACTCCGGGATCGGTATACTACTGTTCATCCTCATGAAAGTACCGGGTTCTGGTACCTCAGTCGCCTCTTGCGACACTGGATGTTCTAATCGACTTCGACGGTACCCAATGTTTATGAATAATAAACGACTCGATTGGCTTGATTCTGAAATGGTTCCAAAATAATTAGAAAGAGACATGATGTGCCTTCCTCTGTACCAGGTTTCGTAAGAGGTGGCTGAGTTAGCGAAACCGATTGATGGCGGTATATCTACCCGAAGCAGTGTAGCTAAAATGCAACAGGGAGGGTTTTGGCAGCAGCATTTCCGTCGCGAAACTGCGCTCTGCGATTGGCACAACGCTTACCCAGTACGGCAGGGAAAATTCTCCCTTTCTTGGGAAGGCCTATATCCAGCAGTTGACGTTTTACTGCTGCTTTAATGATGCTGATTTTAGTCGAGTCTAGTCAAAAGTGTTAGGGATAGAAATTAAACTTGTAAGTTTAGGAATTTTGTCTTTCGTTTCTACATGAAGAATGCTATCCAATTGAATCCAAAAAAAAGCTCTCGAATCAAGCTTCGCAATCAATTGCAGCCATTTGGTTAAATTAGCTAGTTAATTAAATGCCTAGGCTGTATATTAAACGCCGGCTCGATGCTGCTGTCGATAGTTAAAATAAATATATTAACTCGATTTCAATAGCTTGGCGTATTGAAAAGCGGATCTTTGAAAAAAATAGCACGATCCTTACTCAGGAGTATAATGATACGCCTAGGCCGTTTATGAAACAACCTATTGTTTCATGAAAAGCCTAAACGTGTCATTAACTAACTCATTTGATCAAAATGTTTGTGACAGATGCACACCGACAAACGAGTAAGAGATTGGTATACACATCATAAAAATGAAAAGAAATTAACTGCCTTTGGCATGTTCTCAACAAACGGTGGCTTATTTTATAAATCACAAAATTTAATATAGACCCGACATCGAGATAACTCGCTTAAAGTGATTTTATTACGGACATCTTACAACAGATGAATTACAAATGTAATACTGTGTATTATATTTTTTTATGCATACAGTTTAACACCCAGACAGGCCTGGGTGGGCACGAACCTATGACAATTGGCGCATCTTGTGCGTCAATTGTCATGGGTTCGATCTTGTAGTGCTTGCAAATTTCTTCCTTGTAATTTGTCTCTTCCAATTTCAAGATTGATTTTTGGCCTTAGTTCATTTTTTTGTAATTGTAATTATTTGTTCATTCCTAAATCTAAATGTTACATATTTTGGTGTTCCCTTTGTGTTATTATGTGAGTGTAAAACCTATTTGTTTTATGCTGAGATTTAGTTAAGGAATTAAATAAAATTATGATATAATGCTTTTATTTTATTAACAGTATCAGATATCAATAGCAGTTACCAAACTCTGTCCAATCAGTTAATGTCTTCAGGTTTAAAATTTGATCTGCGAAGTTTGTTCTATTATTATGGAATTATTATAAAACGAATTTTACTTTATAATCATGGTTAGTCAGCAAAAATATTATATTTATTCTAGTTTTTACACATAATTATGTCTAATAATTATTTTTCTAATAATTAGTCAGTCACATTCTAAAAAATGATTAAATTATTGTAGGTGACATAAACTCTTTGAAACGAATCTTTAAAATAAATCTTTTTTACGTGTGTCAAAGTTAGGGTAACATTAGCTCAGGGTCGAAGTATACCCCAATAAATGCACAAAGATTACAGAAATTTTGAACTTAAAGATATAATGGTACATAGTACAGTTAGTACTTAGTATGTGTCACCGTCTCATTAACAAACAAATACTTCAGCAAAGTATTCTTTTCAGGATTACGGTTCACGACTACATCCAGAGGGGCCAGAATCATCTCCGTGGGGGGGTACAAATTTTTCAGGCACAGGCAGACTGGCGCGAAGACGAGGTGGTTCTGCGGCACGCACCAGCACGTTGGGTGCAAGGCGGTAATATTTACCCTAACCCACGAGGAGCAGGTCCTCAAGTGTCATAATCAGCATAATCATCCTCCGAAAGGCTGAAGGAAGACGGTATATGTATACACTCTTCAATCAGTGGCAAAATTAGACGTAAACGAAACACTTAAAGAGGTTTTAATGGTGACCGTTCGTTCCTTGTGAGTCCTTACTTACTTTAAATGTCTATGAGGTTTTGCGATCACAGTACTAAGGTATAATCTAAATATAAACGTTTAAAATGTACCCTATTATGACGGGCCCGAATGCGCCGATGGTAGTGATATACACTTCGATTTTAGTTATTTGTATAGAATAATTAAAATAATTATGTAATGCATTATTATCAAGTAAGTCGCTCTTTTGAATGAATACATATATATATTTTTAATATTCAAAATAAAACTATATTTTATCAGTCTTAAAAACGGCTTTTGTGACACAACGTTAAAGTAGGTAACTTAATTTCAAATACTATTGAGTAGTGACAAATAGGTTCTATTTTTAAGTTTTGGTTTATATTATTTTGTGTACTTATTCTTGCAAGAACGTGATGTGTTATTTATTATTTGTAATTAAACAACAATATTTAATAAAAATATCAGTCTCTGTAAGACCTGAACTCATAATTATTTTTTACCTCATGTTACTTTTAAGTATAATATGAATGAACTTCTTAAGAGAAGCTTCTCATGGCGCAGTTATCGATCATTAAAGTAAAGAATCCTTTGCGGCGTCGGATTTGAGATGGGTGACCCAAAAACAACCCCAGGCAATATTTCCAGTCCGTGTTGCACCAAATCCTATGTTATAACTAAATCCATCCGCCTTTTTTGTGTACAAAACTACTTGGATGTATTTTGGTAGTTTCATACTTGATGAAACCAAAGATGTCTTCAAAATCGGAATTAGTTTAGCAGTAATTGATACTACGTTCCGGACGTGGACCCGATTGCGCAAATGGTAGTGATTCTATCTTGTGCGCCAACAGTCGTGGGTACTATGACCAGGACAAACATTTACATGTTGATATTAGCGTTTATGTATATATATATATATATATATGTTATAAATGTATTTCGGTATTATATTTGTGATTCTCTGTTATCTGATGTCCGTACCACGAGTATATATAGCGACTTATCACGGAATCAGGTCAATGTATGAGTTTCTGCGGGAATTTATTATGAAATAATCGCATTTCCAGGCCCTTAATCTTAGTTTATTAAAGGTAATCCATGTGTTGTCAATCTCCGCTTACCAATTCTTCAGCTGAGCCGAAAAACAAGATGATGGTGCTAGAAGAAATAGGGGATGCAAGACAGTCGTCTCCACTATAGACAATGCAATTATTGCTATGATGCACGGGCATGACCATGCCATGCATTCGTCACCAAATTGAAATTAGGACGGTTTGGGCTAAATTTTACAAATATATTATACATAGTTTCCCGTGTAATGAGTTTCAAATGCTTGCTTTATTCGTAAGGTGGTTTCACCACCACTTTCCATAACAATATCATGGATGTTTCGTAAAAATGAATAGGAAAATAATCTTAAAAACCGCCTCTCTCTAGAAAATAATTTGGAGAGAAAGATAGAAATGTATTTTGTGAAGAAGTGAAAGGTAATGAATATTCCGGTGAAGTCTGATGGGGAGCCATTTGAGCTTAGAACGAAATCCAAATGTGAATCTAATATACTCGTATATATGTATTCTGTAAAATTTATATATTTATATCAGCAATACAAAGAATACTAGATAAAAATATTTTAATACCTCTGCAATTTTTCTGTAAAGGTATCCCCTAAAGGCTTTCTTAGTTCCATGTCTGCCCCGTAGACTTTAAGAATCTCGTCAAAATCTGACATTTTTTTTTTCAGGTGCTATCTTCACCACATCAGTTCGTGGTGCCAGAGCGATATATCTACGTGGTTACAAGTTCCTCAGGCACATGACGTGTAGTGATGGTGTCAAAACACGCTGGTGGTGTGGAACACATTACTACAAAGGATGCAAAGCGGTCATCTTCAGTTTCGGCGAGCAAATTGTCAAGTGCAAAAATGATCATAACCACCCCCCACCGGAAAAGTTCTGAATATGCTCGTCTTTTTTGTCTTAGAGAACTTGATCATTTTAAATACTAGTTTTAGAAATTATGATGTACTTGTCATGGATAGAAGGTGATGTTTTGTTGTGTCTGATGCCTTTGTAATTAACCTGCAGTATTATTTTGTTTCGTTTTAAATAGTTAATAAAAAATGTATTTTACGTTGTGGTATGTCTAATTGTATCTCATTGATTGCGGTTTAAATTATCATTTGAAGATTTACAAATGTACTAAGTTGGCTAATTTTTGCTTTGTACAAGGCGAAAGTAATAAATGATTTAAATGAAACATTTGTAATTATTTGGCAAATATAAATTTTTCTTCCGCGAATATACATCATCAAGCAGTCAAAATCTCAAATGGCGACGTTGTATAACAAAATTCAAAATGACAAATTTTTATTATATAAGCTCATTAGATTTAAAGCAGAATGTTAATTAAAATTTGTAGTTTATAATCACAATAAATTATCTCTTCTTCTTTTTTTAACAATCACAGTACCAAGCGGTACCATGGTTATGTGTACAATTAACATCTCCACAATCAGGTCCTGATTCCTCTGTTTTTTTCTAGATCGCCCCACCTTCTGCACCACCAAGATCGGGGCCATGAACATGCAGCTCCGCGGGTACCATTACACGCGGCGATCCGTCTGCTCATCCAAGGTCAGGTGGCTCTGCACCGAGAGCAGGGACAGGAACTGCCATGCTGTCGTCGTAACCATAGGCCATACCATCATCGACCGCCATAACAAACACAACCACCCTCCTAAATAATACCGGAAGCACCGAAATATTGAAGAAAGAATACTGATCTCTAACTATATACTTTAAAAATTGGTGTTGGAATTTTCCTTTAATGCCAAAAACCAATTTAATCAATTTGTTTTGCTTCTGTATTCATAAACGGAACGATGTACTGTAATACTTATGTAACTGTATTGATCTCTCCTTTGTTTTTTATTTTTAATTACTTGATTATGACAACAACAACCACATTTCTAAAGCGTTCCCAAATATATAAGTAAAGTAATACTTAAGAAATGCATACCTGTGTTGATCTCTACTTCATTTTCCATTTCTAATTACTTGAATGTGACAACCGCAGCAACATTTCTTAAGTGTTACCAAATAGTACGATAAGAAACATAATACTTAAAAAATGAATACCTGTATTGATCTTCCTTCATTATCCATTTCTCATTACTTCACTATGACGATAAACCTTTTCTTAAGTTAATTAATCTTGTTTAAAAATTGATGTTGAAGGTAGACCAATATTCAGCACATTCTTTATATGCACTAATATTTTGTATCGTATGTTAGATCTTAATTTAGTGTTTATGTAAAAGTTTTCATTTGATTCCTATACGAAGTGTGATTGTTAATGAACAAAATATTGTGATATTAATTGTAAATATAACACATTATACTCTTATTGATATTAGTTACTCTTGTATTTTAATTATATTAAACATGTATATAATAAAGCGTATCTACAATAAATGGACTTGTTGTGGCATTTGATGAAATAGCAAAAATTTGACGATTAGAAACGAAGAAATAAAATCAACAGCTATTTAGATTGTGTGAAGCGTGCCTTGTGTGTCCCATTTATCGCATATATATACCCACTCAATATATGTAAGTTGTATAATTGTTATTATAGTTAATACTGTTTCAATTACTGCCGACTCGTAATAAAATATTGGCAATTTACCTTTACATTATTTATTGATTCACCTTCGACCTAGACTAAGCTTATTTTCTAAGAACTCGTAGATAGTTGAAAATAAAAAAATATATATTTCCAATTCTAACTAAGATTGTTTTCTTTTTCAGTTTTCTTATCGGAAGAACCAATGATATACTCGAGGATGGTGAACGGGAAAGTACACGAGGTTATGAGCTGGCGGGGATTCACATATGGAGTTCACAGCACGGGCAAAGTTGGGCAGATACGGTGGCGGTGTCGCAGGCACGCTCGAGGCTGCCGCGCCTTCGTCATCACACTTGACGGCAACATCTTGAGAACCGTTCAGAATCATGACCATGTCTAACTTATTCGAATGTAAGGCAATGCCTATTTGTACTCTTTTGGATATAGTCTGATTAGTTTGACAGATGTCGGTGTAGACAACTGTCTGTCGATTTTGAAAGCCAGTATGGGTTACTCATCAAATGTCTTCTTTACGCTGTTGATCAAGTAGCGTTAGCATCGTCAGCTGAAGAGTTGCAAGAGATGGTAACGATTTTGCACGATTCCTTTAAAATGAAATGACATCATATTTTATTATTAATGTTTTATTACCGTTTCGCATATATTTTATTTTGGGCAGGCGCACGGGAACCCGAATACATATTTTCTCTTGTAAAATTGAGCGGACGTGATAGTAATTAATGTAAAGCAATATATATATATAACTAAGGACCCGCCGCGCTTCGCACGGGTGCAACGAGGATACAAAATAGTTATTGTGGGTTACCCCTAAGAGGTGTACAATACTGTAATTTATTATTATGATGATGATGTAATTGCAAAAAAGTGTTCATTTACGGCATCACACTGGAAACTTCTAAAGGGAGTGTTGATCTACCATATTACATATATTATACATTTGACCTTCCTCCTTAATCACTTTATCAGAAAAACCAAATCAATTTCCGTTGCGCTGTTTTCAAAGATCTATGCATGGTACAGGCAGACAGCGAAAGGCGACTGTGTTTTATACTATCTAGTGAAACTAAATGAAGACGAAGTCCATTCTAACATTGTCAGAACATTTCAATTTGACAGCTGTCATTCTAATCAAGCTATATATAGGACTATAGTTAGATGCTGCTTTTATAACATTTAGTAAAATAGTCGGCCTATACAGATCTGTCAAAATTTTAATAATCGACCAGACCGTGCGAGCGTGTTCCAAGCTGGTATTGACGATCTGTTAGGTAATAACATAATGTATTCGCTAATTAAACTAAGACATAATTAAGGTTTATATTGTAGTATATCATATATAACGCAGAGGTAGAAGGTGTATGTAAGTTGGTACTAACAATAATAATATGCTGAGAATTTTCAATATGTTTTGGACCTTTATGATATATTATTACCCACATGCGTTATGTTGATATTTTATCACGTATCTTTGTAGCATTATTAGTTATGGATTCCTTATTATGGTTTTTTTTTATATAGATTGTAATTTGACGGTCAGTTGTAGTAAGGGATAATGTGCACGTTGACAGGAAGAACAAAAAATATAAAAACAATTAATTCGTTATAACTTTATTATTTGAAAAGCTAATTAATTATGTTAAGCTGTTATTAATAAATATTATTAAAATTCAATCTTCTTTTACTTGTAACTATTAATAAAAGTCTGGAATAAATAAATAATAATAATTTTTGCCATATGTCCCTTACGCTAATTGAATTTCTGACCATCAGTATGCTAAGTGTGCACTTCGTATGAATTATAAGTAAGAAATTTTTACAATTGTTTTTTGTAGCTTGAGGAGCATATATTTTTTTTTAATTTTATAATTTTAAGTTTAATGTACCGTATATTATACCGTGTAGTTGTTCTGTAACCTTTTTGAAATAAATAAATATAATACTATTTAAGTTATAATTCGATAAGCTCATCACCTTTTGTACACGAGTCTACAGATTTATTTATTATTAAAATGTATACAAATCTGTCAAAAATACAGTGTTAATTTCGAAATCATGTTACAACATATAGAGTTAATTATCGTTTAAGAATGTTCAACAGATATCTACTGGAGAGGTTAGTTAGGCTTGTACTTAAGTACTAAGTAGTGTCAGGTTAAAACTATATAATACTATATTTGTCTGATAAATCTGACAGGTGAACATCGCTTGTATAGGATAACAATTTTTTTGTATTTCATTTAATAATGATTTTGTTTTTTTTTTAATTATTAATGTGTGTATTCAAATAAAAATAAAATCCGTGTAGTTTTTTTTTTTAATTAGATGAGCTAATAGTAAATATTCCTTTGCTGTTTGTTGGTCTCTGTATTTTCCAATACCATTAAAATGACAATGTTGTACTGAGCATATGTTTTATATGAATAAAAGTAACAACATTTTTAGTATATAAGTATACTCATAAAAAAGCTATTTCAAAAGCTGCCGTGCATCGTTTATGTTTAAATTCAATTAATATAAATTTAATATTAAAAGTAAATGTGTTATAAGGGAATATTTAATAAACACTATTATCTTCAAGAACTACTCAAATGTCGTTTTAATTCCAAATCCACAACACTAATACAACGATTATACGATGAACCATTTTCTAACGTGTCATCGGATTAACGAATTAATCTGACAATAAACTCGTGCTAGCAATCTCTTGTAATCCCGACACCAATTGGATTCATCTAGGTCATTAGTAGATAGGTACGTAAGATAGTTTATTTCTGTTTTCTATAAAAGTGTATTATTTTCTCCAATGTATACAATATTACTGACATAAGATAGTTAATTTCTATTTTGTATAAAAGTGTATTATTTTCTCCAGCGTATACAATGATACTGACTAACAAAGGCACCCGGATGCTGATTATCGACGGGCATCGATACGGATTCCGAAGGTGCAACGGGGAGAAGAGTTGGTGGCGCTGCGTGCGGCACTCCCAGGGATGCAAGTCAACGGTGATGATGGTCAGCGATGACGTCATCAACGTCAGAGACCACAACCACCCCGAGGGCAGCAGGATGGTTACGGCGAGAGGAATTGCTATAATTAAATAATCTTTTCGAGAGTTTCTATTTGGCGACTACTGTCGAGTTTATTCGACATTACTGTAACCTATCGGATTAATTCGATATGAGCAATTAATTATGATATTGTATATTTTGTGATAAAATGTTTAAGTGACCAAATTTTCTAGACTGAAGTCTATATCGAAAACATCTCCATCCAAAAGAGATAAACGAATGAATTTGGTGTAAACGTGTCGTTGTCTCTAAAATCGATATGACAATTATTTTCTGTAAATTTAAACGTCCAAATAAATTGTTATTGTTCATTAAAAAATATATACAAGATTTTTAAGTAATACTATAGTATTATAACTCTTCAAACCAGATATATTTTTGTCTACCAGTGCTTATAAGCTCATTTTTTATTATTAATAAATGGTTCAAAACTATTGCGTTTTAATTTTACACCTTCATCTATCATCTTTGACAATTTACAAGCTATTTTATTTGATTTTAATATTTAAATTACCACCGAAATGTGGTTTGAGATTGGTAAAAAAAGATAATATAGCCGAAATAAAGCCTCTCTTAATGAGTGAGTGAGTGAGAATTCCGTTCCGGAAGGCTGGTACTCCTAACTAGTTACCAATTGAAAACTTAGATATTGACTTTAACATATTCTCGCGTCTCCAAAATAAGATTGTAATAAAATCATTAAGAATAGCATAGAAAAGTGTAAAACACATCAAAACACTTTTTATAGAAAAGCTGCAACTCGACTTATATATTTCAGACCTCACAACGCACGATCGTTTGCGCTGCAGTCTCCAAGAATAGGTTATATTTCTAAACACCTTTCTTTTTCCCTAGTATTAGATTCACACGACATCTCATACGTTGACTTGACTCCGATTTATATAGTTATTGCAAATATATTACTTAGATACATATAAATAACACCCAGACACAGAACAGATATAAATATTGATCATATAAACATTTGGTCAGGGTGGGAAGCAAACCCACGACCTTTTTCGCACAAAATATGATCGCTACCCTCTAAGACATCGGGCCTGTTAAATTCCTGTTATTATCAACTAGCGGCGCTCAGCGGTTTCGCCTGCTTCCTGTTATCGTGAGAATAATAAATAACCTAAACTAAGTTACTTCTTATAACATGAGCTATCTACCACAGTCCAGTTGAACTCGCTTCAGCCGTTTCGTACTTACCACAAACACACAGACAGACATACAAAAAGCTAATTGTGTTATAATTTTGATGCCTATTTACAGTAATACCCCGCTTTACGCGAGAGATGCGTTCCAGAAAAAATCGCGTTAACTGAAATTCTCGTATATCGAAGTTTATGATTAAACATAGCCAAAATTTAATACAAAAAAACACGAATCATTTTAATCAATCACTTTAATTCTAAGAACACTTTATGCATTACATAGTTACTATTAATTATTTTTTACGGATAAATACATCTATTATCTATACATCAGCCGAACTAAACATGACGGAACAAACGAAACGAACGAGGGAATCCCCATAGAACAAAGTCGAAGGACGGGGAATTCCTTATTCTTCAAACAGAATGCTCAGAGGAAGCGGGAATTCCGCGACCATAGAGACGTTGATGACTACATTATGTTTATACGCACTTTTTCGCGTAATGCGAGGCATTTGAGCGCGAAATTTGAAATTCGCGTTGTATTGAAACCGCGCATAATGGGGTCGCGTAAAGCGGGGTATTACGTATTTAAAAAATCAATTATATTAAAACTGCAAACAGACACTCCAGAGTTTTAGTTCCTCATATATACATAAAATTGAAGTCGAATTTTCATTTTATATCCACAGGCAACATCTACTACATTACAATGGACAGCAAATCTACAAAACACGTCATCATAGACGGATACAAATTCAGCTTACAAAGAACCCTTAACTGGAAATCAAGATGGCGGTGTGTAAAACAGAGAGAGAAATGCAGAGCCACTTTTCTGACCGTCGGCGATTTAATATTAAGAATCAATAATAATCACAATCACCCGAGACCTCGGAGACCTTTGTTTGAGGTAATATACGAGTAATATCAATTATAAATTCACACAACTTATCAGATATAGATGTCTCTAAGGCGCCCTGTACACCTACAATAATATTGCACAATATGTCTGCATGCACAATATTGTTGAACGTTTAGGGTTAGTATTGAAACATTGCACAATGATTGAACAAAAGATTGAGCGAGCTTAATTTTTATTGGGCAATATTTTTTCTTGCACTGTGTAGGCTTAACATTGCGTGATATTTTTCATTTTAAGATTCGCTCTAAGAGTCGCTCAAAGTCAGGTTTGGTTAGAGTACCTACCTATATTTATCAAATGGAAACCTAATAACGTGGATATTCAATATTTTATGGTCGGTGCACATGTCCCAGTGTTACGGACATCAGACAACAGAGGAATCACAAATAGGCACAGAACAAATAAATATTCTTCAATATTTGTCTTGGGTAGAGTTGGCCCTTGGCGCACAATAAAGAAACACTTCAGAATGCGCCATCGGGACGGTTAATTATATTGGCGTCCTTTGAGAGAATTAACGTATGAATAAAAAACGATATTGTTTAAGCCATGTAGAAAGAAAAAATGCCAATGTAGAAAGGTACCCCGTAGAGTGAGGTACCAATGTAAGACGACATTTGTCTCATACATACCAAGGTCTACCTCGTGTAATGTTGTGTGAACTTATTTATTACTGGCAGACACTAGACTGCAGCAAATCTAGATTAAAAATTATTTTAAGTGTAACTTAAATTAATCATTTAGAGATAAACACCATATTCGTCTTTAATCTCGTGTTATTCGGTAAATATAAATATATCATTAGTACTGTAAACCTCAAAACACAATAAAAGCCTAAATTTAATTATATCTTTGACTTTACATAAGTTTTTTTAATTGTTTATTTGTAATCAAATTATCTGCATAAAAATGTATGTTGGAAAATTTATAGACAACAGTATTATAGCGGTTTAAGACTCGTTGGTTCGTCCAATTACACTCGTATATTTATTATTATTTTCTGTTATATAATATATAGTAGAAAATAATAATAATAATGTATAAATATCTTAGATATATATTTATCTATCACCAGCTACCTACTTTTCGGAACTATTAGCTGTTTTAAGTTATGAAAAATAAATATTGTTTTCTGTGACGTTGTACTTTTATTTTATTCTCCACGCCGACTGATTTTAACTAACAGGTTTTTCTAAGGCCACTTCGAATTTATATTATAGAATTTAGGTCAAAGTATTTTCGTCTATAATTATATTTATGAACAAAAACGCATATAGAAAATCTAAGTATTATTATAGAATTATAACTACTTTATTTGTGTTTTACAATATTTACTTCGAAGCGGCCAATTAAAGGGGTAGAATTCCAAAAAAAAGGAAATAAATAAAAATCCAATTACAAAATATTCATTTATTTAATGCTCAGTTACATATTTAATTGATACAAACAAAATTTACCAACATTTATAATACACATAGTTTAAAAAAACAAAACAAAATTGTCATTTCTAAGCAAATTTATGGATTGATTTCATTTGGAGCTAATATTTGCATTTTGCCGATTTAGATTGAACAATAAATAGTACGAGTATTTTGACTGATAAAAAGTATATACCACAGTATCAGAATAATATTATTTTTGTAAGACTGAAATCTAGCAAATATTGCAATGAATTTTGAACTCTCTCAACACAATGTAGAGTTCATTATAGCCCACTGTTAATACTTTACTAACGGTTTATCCTACATTTAAAATTGAAATTCTATATTTAAAATAACAATTGTCAATAGCCAATTGAAAGTAGGTATCAAACTGATAAAATCATTTCAGGAATGAAGCTTCCTGAAATATATACGTTTCCGGGCTGTCAATCTTGGATGGATGCTTAGAACAAAGTATATAGCAATATATACATACACAATTAATTATATAATCATACACATACTCGTAAACTTGATAAGGTAGATTTTAGGTACTATCGGGTATCTTTATATAAGACAATCTAAGTATAAAACTAATTTTAGTAAACACAAATATTTTAAGACAAAATCTGAATTTTTTAAGGAAATTTACCCATTAGTTTTCAATTTCAGTATATTCCAGGAAATGTTTTCTCGTAAATAGAAAGTTAAAGAGTATCCTGAATATAAATGACAAGAACTTCACTTATATTTAACTTTTAAAAATGATTTCTATTCATCATGACGATTATGAATAATTTCATGATGAAACTTTTTAATCATAATAGCATTTTTGTACTAACGGATGAGTGTAACATAGAGATAAATTATTTAAATAAGAATTAGAACGTACATTAAAAATATTTGTGCTTAATATAAACTATTTATTATATATGTAGGACTTTAAGTTAAAAAAAATCTTTTCGAGATGTGCTGCGAACCTTCATTATATACAATTAGAGTTCATCATTTAATTTTGAGCAAATCAACACTAAATACATAACTATTATTAACAAGATCGATTCAAAACCTATATACAATAATATAAGATTGCTGCACCCCACTTTGGTACAACTTTGGTGTATTATTACATAAAAACTGGATTGAATTGCCGGTCTTAAAAGTGATAAGGTCAAAGTCATTAGCCAATGCTTGTCCGCCATTTTGAAATTAAATATGTAAAAGTTTAGTAAACGCATATATTTTAAAGAACATAATAGTCTATGAGATAAAAACATTCTTTTGTATTCTGAGCAGTTTTCTTTTATAAATTGTTATTTATAACAAGAAGCAAGAATTGATATTAATTTTGGCGAGCGGTTTATTCTGCGATATACAGTTGATTTATTTTATTTTGTTAATAAAATATTATTTAGTTTTTTATTGGAAACAAGTGTAACAAAATGGTCGAGAATTTTATATAAACAATTTATTTTGGTTATACAACACCTTACTATTTTTACTTATTAAATAAACTTTTTTGATATCGAGTAATCAAAAACCTTTAAGGCATTTACGGACACATAGTGTAAATATAACCAGGAGTACTAGTTTCTACTGTTTCGCAAAAATTTATTAAGTGATCAAGTCAGATTTATAAGATCGGATAAAGAAAGTAGAAGACATTTATTAAAATTTTCAGAAATAAGTTTTTCTGACATGCTTAATTCTTGTAGATCCTTGCACCGAGGGTATTATATAAAACATCTTCTCGACTAATGTATCATATCTACTTAGGGATGTTTTGTACATAGAAAATGATGAAATTATATTGAAGATGATATTTACTAGAAAAAAATCAACTTGTCTCAGGTGACGGACGAGACTCGAACCTACATCTTTCCCATACCGGGGGACTGCCCTTCCGTTGTACTACAGAGACCTTAGAACCGATTTTGTCTTAGCGTTCTGAGAAATCAGCGGTACCTTTGATATTGATCCATGTTGTAGGTTACCTACAAACACTCAAATGTAAAACTTTTACAAGTTTGAAGCTATCAATTAAGAAGAAATAGTTACTTTGAGAGGTTTTATGCAAAGAAAATGTTGTATCCATCTTCTTAAATTTATGGCAGTTCAGTGACATGAGCAAGTTTTCAGATGGACACGATAATGCGGAGTCATTTTCCCAACAATAAATTACTATTCATAGACAGATTAAAAATGTAACGGTACTTTACCGAATGTCAACCGCCATTTTGTTTACAAACAGCAGCACGCATATTTGTAGAATGCTTGCTTTTTAGTGGAACTATATATTTATTCGCAGGACGGATTCCATGGCGCAAATGGCAGTAACCCTATCTTGCGGTAAGGGTCATAGGTTCGATCCCCACCCAGGACTAACACTTATATGAAGTTATTTTTGTCTTTTCTAAGTAAGGTTGTTAAATTTTGTTTGACTGATACAAGTGTCCGGTAAATTTATGAGGTATTGCTTGCATATTATTATTATATTCAGAAAACTAACTTTATTATTTATACAAGCAAACGCCGCAAAGAAGTAACACGCCGTCCGAAAACTAAACATATTTTGTTCAGATTGTAAAATATTTAATGTATATTTACGGTATATTTAAATACTAAGATTGATAATAATATACCTAGATTTACGCTTATTCTGAACTGCACTTTACATCCAATTAAATATCCTTCCCATAAACTATGCATGTGGTGTAATCGGTTCTCAGGATTAAGCCATACAAACGGAACAAACAGACAGCGTTACTGTTGTAATTGTGTATTATTTTATTATAAAAAAAATCTTTCTAAATACACTGTCAAAGATATACATACATATATTAGCGTTGAATTATTATTAGAGTCTAATTTTTCAAATTACTGCAAGTCACAATTTCCTTTTGATCGCTCACTTTTTACAACAGATCAAGACAGGTGGACACGAAGGAATGGACACATGTGTCCATTTGGCAAAACAAAAGCAAATATATCTTGAACTAGATACACTAATATCTACGTTTGTAATATCGTACTCGTGTGTGATAGTTAATCTTGAAATTGACTTATTATTTATCACCAGTTGGACACGTGTGTCCTTTCATTCTTGTCCACTTGCTAATTAAGTAGTAGAGAATACAAAGACGATTGTTTAAAAGAAGGCTTACAATATTCACATTGTACAATCGTGTTATATTAGTTACAAGATACGTTCATGCTAGAACTGACACAGGAATTACAAACAATTCAATTTTAAATATAAGAAAGATATTATATAATGAAAAACTTTTTCATCATCTAATATTTTTCACATTTACTATAATGACAATTTATATACGTACTATATACGTAAGGCAATCCTACAATTGGTAAAATATGTTACATGCTGTTACATATACATACATTTTTCATAAATTTACATAAAAAGCATTAAAACACAATTTCTGGAAAAGATCACAATAGTTCGTCAAAAAAATATGTAGCAACATTGTGTGAGAAGGCGGTTTATTTCTATTTTATATCTACATCTTGATATATAAAATTCTCTTGTCATTGATTGTCCGATATGAACTTCTAGACTACTGAATTGTTTTTAATCAAGTTTTGCTGACTGTATACAGTATAATATAATAACATATCAGGCTTACCGATAAATAAATAAAAAAATACATAAAGAGTAAGCTTATTTCTAAAGCATATTAAAGTGTTAAAGATTATATTAACAATAAAACTGCCTGGGATTGAATTCCTCTATCCTAGCTTTAAGACAATGGTTTGTTACCGCCGACGCCGGTAGGGGTTCCATTAACACTAACTATTTAGTATTGATGAAACCTTTATCATCACCAATTCCTTTCTGATGGCTCGTTTAATGAACCTGCATTAAACTTAGTTTCAAGACCCGTCTGGTGCCGGCAGACTAGTATAAGGTAGGTTTATTTATATGTTAGATGACTCTTATGATCTCGTGGGGTCATCAGGGTTAACAATATTATGAGGTCAGGGTCAACAATTTAATAGAATTATATTACTTCATATTAATAAATAAAAATTGTGTAATTTTTTATTTTTGACGATTCGAAAATGCTTGTAATGCCTACTCGAATAAAGAATATTTTTGATTTAATTGGAAAAATTCATATCTGAAATTATAGTCACAATTTATCATGATAAACATATATTATGTAGGTATATAAACTGAACGTCTGTTTATATACCTAGTATACAATAATCATTTTTGAAACAAGCATTTGACCGGTGGAATAATTTCAAAATTAAACAATTTTATTTCAATCCAAAATCACGGAACTTGTGAAGGCACTTTACGACAAGCCTCTTAGACTTAACAAAACAAGTAAAATTAAATTTTGGTAAGTATTGTACTGTACAATATTTCATAATTACTTATTAGTATTTAAATTTAAAACACGTTACACGCTTTAAAGTAATTCACAGGCTAAGTAATACACAATTACAAGTAAATTTTTAAACATACTAATACACAATATACAAATACGTGAAAGTATTTTCACTATGATTAATTAACACTAAAAACAAAAACACTTATATGATATATTTGAAATGTCATTTATTTATTTTAAAATAGTTATTCGAGCTTGAATCATTAAGAAATATAAATTAACCGTGCTAGATGAATAAATATGAAAAAAGAGTCAATAAAGTCCGATGCGACAAAATTTATCTTAAAGATTTCCCAACCTATCTGCTTATTAAATTAAACATTATTGTTTATATTTATTCATATATCACACGAACAAGTATCGAATCAAGTGCTGCCTCTATTGTCCGACGTAACACAAGTACATTAAGCGATTTTTCCCGGAGTCAGGTCATTATGTACGAGATGTTGTGTGAATGGTTATAAAAAACTTGCTAATCATGATGATATAGGAGTGCGATATATTTATTATATATTAATTATAATTTACACGAATATTAATCACGAATAAATTGAGTTGCCATGTAAAATTTGGTTAAGGGTGAAAAGCCCACTCCAAAATTTGTAGATGTTACTTTTTTCTAATTCTCAGACTTATCTGTTGACCAGGTGTCATCAACGCTTGATGGAACTCAGGTACGTTAGGGATGAGAAATTTTTAGGTGGTAACGTACATTTATTTACACAAGTAGTCTTCTAGGTATTTAAGTAAATATTAAAACAGACAATATAATTGGCAAGTTTATTGTTAACATGATAGAATAAGGTTCTCAGAATAAAAACTGTGTAAATCTTGCATTTATTATCCCCCTTTACCAGGTGTCGTAAGAGGCGACTAAGATACCAAAAATGACAGATTGCGGTATATTTATCCGAAACAATGTAGTTCAAATGCATAGGGTGGGGGTGGGCAGCATTGTCCCCCTTTCTTGGGGAGGCCTAGGATCTTATAATGACCTGCACTTAATCAAATTAGAAGGGAATCTAATACCCATATTCGTGTACGTGTTCACAAGGATAATGTTCAATTTCGCAAGCAGATGGTCTTGTGAGACCCTAGAACTATTTGAGATTACTCTGAACTTAATCATTAACTCATTCTATATGTTGTGTCACGTGTCGCAAAAGGCGATATGTATAAAAATATTGTTCGTATCTCATTCACAATATTACTTAAGTATATAATGTCTTATTTAAAGATATCAGGATCATTGTTAAATTTTACGCAGCATTTTTTGTGTTCTCATGGTAATCCGCCACGTGTTATGAAAAATTTGATATTTATTAGAAAAACTAGTGTCTTGTAATCCGTCAACAATCGCAATTCGTCGCAAATCGTGACTGATTTCGTCTATCGTTGAATAATTTACATGCCATCAATTATATTATTTACATTGTACAACTATCAGGATGTCAGTGAATACTAATGGTGCATAGCTGATTGTAGATCATTAGACTTAAATACGTTTAAAGGATTAATGTGCTGTAGACGCATTCAGCTGTGCAACATTTGGCAATGAGTGAGGTCAATCAGTCGAGTCGGGTTGCATGCGGCTCAAGTTAGCAGGCATACTACGAGTGATATGAAGGCGAACTTTGCTTTTATATCATAGCCACGCCATATGCTACGAATTTGCTTGAGTCACTCGAATTTCCATTTGTGTCAGATGACTCCAAGACAGGTGAACATCAAAACACCCGAACCCAATTTGACCAACATTTCATATCATAAGAGTTAATTAGTACTGCTGTTATGTAAACAAGCGATATGATAAAATTATTTTTTAATGTATAAAATATCTTAAATACCGCATCATTTATGATTGTTCTCACAACTACTTTGAGTACAATTTTGAAAAATACTTGAATATGAATGTACAAACATTTTAAATTAGGTTATTTTAAATTAATACACTGGACCCGAATTATATTTTGTCACTTGATGTAGACAAGTCCAAGACTGCGCAAGAGATTAAAATTAACGGTAATACCACAGTCATAACATGATGGTGGTGGTGGTGATAGAACACAAAACACTAATGGTGTAATTTTTACAACAACTCCGACAATGGAACCTATAAATAACAAAAAAGACTTAATTAAGGTGTAAAAATAAGTATACTGTCTTTTCAGTAACTTTGTTAGTGGGTTCCACATCAAGTATAGCAAAAGCAGTAGAACAACAGACCATCATGACAGTGGATCAATGTAATTCGAACAGTCTAATCATACTTATTTTGTGACGCAAGTCAGCCGAAGGAAGCCATTCTATAAAAAAATGCTATAAGACGTTATCTTATATAACTGTAATATTATAATAAATTATAATTTGTTTATTTGTTACGATGTAACTCAACAATTACTGGACCGCTCTAAAAATGTCTTAATTCGCAAGCTACGTTCTCACCGAGTAACATAGACTATACTATATATTCAAAAAAATATGGAAAATTACAAGATCTGTTTATTTGTAACGAATAAACTCTAAAACTGATTAACCAATTTCAAAAACTCTTTCACTAATGAAGAGCTGCATTAAAGGCAAGAAACTTAAGTTATATTTTATATCCCATATTCCGTAATAGAAAAGGTAAAATATGTGGGTGTTGCTAGTATATGACTAAATTGTCAATCCAGCATACGGTTCGCGTGATTCTGGGCAGCACCGTAACTTATACAAGATAACGTCAAAATAAAGATGTTACAAGCGTAATGCCAATATTATATAAAGATATTTAACATTACCCAGTAACTTCACGAATCGCCGTGTGTCTGTGTGTGTTCCGGAACACACCAATGCAAAATATGTATATCGCACCCCTACATGAAGACTCAAATAATTCAAAACTGCAATTTTATATAGACCTATCAAAATTTACGTAAATGATAGCTCTTAATCGTTGCGGATCGTTTTCCATTTGTAAATCTTTCGCGGGAAAATGTCAACATATTTAAATATGGATTCTTGTATAAAATTATGTAACAATTATTATTACACAATAAAATATTAGACGAAAATATCAAATGGCCACATTGACCTCACTGCGTCTCGTGTGAGGAAGTTTATAAGTGTGTTTCAGAAATTTAGACGTCTCAAATGTTGATCTGCGGAATATTTACTTTTCTCTAGCTCGATGTGGCGCTTGCAAAACTTTTATGCTAACTTTAGAAAGATCTCAAAGGTTAATATCAAAAGTTATGACTTATAGCCCTTACATACATGCAACAATTCTTCTACAAACAATCTATCTAATGAACAAATATAAAATAACCCCATACAATATAAAATACCAGAATAAACGAACTATTGTTAGCGTTTGTAAACTTCCAAAACGTTCCACTGCTTTCGTAAAACGGCATCATAGATACCTTTTTAAGTATCAGTACAATAGAATAAATAAAATATCTTACATTAATAAAGAAAACAAAATCAATAAATACAGACATTATGCGCCTGTTATTGCTACAAAATTTTGTTTATATATGTAACATTTTCACAGCTAAGACAACGTGAGCGTCTTAAAAATAATCAGAGAGCGAAAGTATATGTGAAAATCGTATCGGCAAAAACAATATTTGTTTTATATTACATGCATATTATAAAAACACTTTTCTGTATTTGTTGTCTCTTAAATTCTTCTTGAAAAAATTCGACCTTCCGTTTATATACGTGAATGAATGATGTTTCTAAAATTATGGCATATATATTATTTTGAGTTGATGCTGTCTTCATCTACGGGTGCGATATATCTATAACAGTTCGGACAAATTAGAGAATGGCTGTATTTAAAAATACAGGTTGATTAAAATGACAACTGTCAAAATAACGTGTAATTCATTTTAATGGTTATTTTCTGAATTTATATATGTAACTTTGTAAATGGTTTATATACGAAATATACGGTGTATATAACCAAGAATTAATAGATTACGATGCCAAACACCATAACGTTAATATATACAACTCGTGCAAAGCTAATAAATTGACATCTATCATTCTAATCGTGCCACATTTAAGGAGTATAGAGAGAATACAGTTTGATATTACAACAAAAACAATTTGATCACATTGGTCCGGTTGTCCTACTGCTCTAGCGAATCACTGACATACAAACTAAAGAACACGAAAATTGACCTAAAAAAAATCTCATCTCAGTTTCCTAATCCCATCATGTTCGTGTACATTATATATCTTAATGATGGCATCATTTAGGGTGGTCAGTTTCGCCTTACAACCTTTGTCGCATTTGTTGCACACCCAGTGCGTTTCGTGTTTCTGATTGATGTGCTTGGATCGCTTCTTGAATCGGTATTCGCCGAGAAGTATGATAGCGTTCCCGTGGCGCGACCAACTGTAGCGAGGGATGACGCCAACTGGAAATACATACACCATTATATTTTCTTATCTAAAAACCATAGAACCAAGTCGGAGAAGAATAACAGGCAAGAAACATTAAGGTAAGGTAACATTACATCTAAGGGTAACAACCAGAAAATTAAAGACAGTGAGTATTTAAAGTTAATTTCACATATTATTATAAGTCTTTGACGAAATTCTATCTATAAAGATACAAAATCTTCAATTGCATAAAAATCTTATAATGAACACACAATTAATAAATTGGGTACTATGCACATGTTTTAGTCCAGCGGTGGACATCCCATGGCTAATACATAATGATTTCTTTTTACACATAGTAGAAATCTATGACGAAATTCAATCAATAAAAATTTAAAACAAACAATTTTTTCAACTAATTATAAATCTTATGATAACACTATTATTAAAATTGACACAATACACAGGTCTATGTGTCAAGCGATGGACAACCTACGGCATATACATAATGATTTATTTTTACATATACATAGAATAAATTTAACGAAATTTAATCAATAAAAAATTAAATTAGACAAAATATGCAACAGCAAAAATAAATCTTTACAAATATTCAAACACACAATTATAAAAACAGACACAATACATTGGACTATGTTCAGCGGTGGACATCCCACGGGCAATCGTAATTATATACAATTATAGAACGTTTAAAATGCCACTTAAGGCGTTTTTGAAAACAGTTAATAACTGATATGTTAAATGTATGTTAGGCATGAAAGCATTCTTAAATTTCAAATATTGTTTTAATGTTATTTACGTGAAAATGTCTACATATGACAAAATAACAACTCTATATATATATATATATATATTTATATATATATATATATATATATATATATATATATATAAGGTCAAACTGAATACATGTGATTGTTATTATTTTATTAGTCTCCTAAACTTTATACTAAACTAAAAAAGTCGCCTGCATTAGTACCTCGCTCTCACTTATTTCTAACGGCTAAATAGTGCATTTCTGTGTTCCGGTTTGAAGGGTAAGAAAGACAGCGCATTACTGGGTAATGTGACATAATATCTTTGAGTCACAAGGTTGGCAATGCGCTAGAAATATCCTTGTGATATTACGCTTACCATCACGCGGACAGTACACTTAACATACAGTATCATAAAAGTGGGTTTGTCTGTTTGATACACTGTCACAGGTAAACTGTTGAACCGATTTTGATTAAATTTGTCACGGTGATGGCTCGCACCCTAGGAAAGAACAGTTATAAACCGGATTATTCCTACGGGCGCGACATAAAGAAATTAGGGATATAAAGTCTAGTCTTGTAATAAATGTATTCTTTTTTTATGTTAAAACTTGATTTAACAATTATCTAAAATAGAATTTCTACCTTTTTTAAGTACTACAAAAACATTATTATTTATGTACTAAACTATAGAGCTTTGCTCTTATTGATGGTCATACCACCACGCGTCATTCTCAACAAGCCCCTATACGCCTTTTTAAATGGAACTAATTCAAAACAAAATCCTATCAAAACGACCCAGCACCGAATAATTGCAAATCTATATAAAAATCAACAATTGGAAACCGTTACATAGAAAACCTTTTCAATTATAACTCAATATAATTGAAATATAATAATAATTATATCCTTCTCATTCAATTTCTTAAATTAATTATAAATAACATTTTGTTTACAGAACATTAAAAATATATAGCATAAAAATGAAAGCACCGCAAAGAGAAATTGAATAAAAAGAAACCTAGTAAAAAGTCTGTAGACAAAATTTGTCAGTCAATGCATAAAACTTATACTAGACTATAATCAGATGTCAACACCTCTTCCTGACCATCTCCGGAACCATTCCCATGTGAAGGCATTTGTTAAATCTACAAAACTTGCACCAGGCCCTGGTCAAGACGTTAATGTCGCACATCATCCTCTTTGTCATGCAGGTGTACGAGTTTTGCTTGCACAGCTGGAGGGTCCGCTTGAAGAACAGTTTGCAGCTCTCGCAGGTCCTCAGCCCGTAGTGGATCCCCGAGATCGCGTCTCCACATACCGGGCAGCCATCATATATTCCTGAAAATATGAACCGTTAAAACACAACATAACTAAGTAATACCGTTGAAGCGTGTATTTTACCGTTTTCGTCACAGAGTACGTTGCGAACAGTTAGTCGATATACTGCTCGGGACACCATACTACCACTTCGATGGATGGTGGTCAACCACTGAGCGATTTCAGTGCCATTTTCTCCCTCCGACCGCTGATGAACTCGCTGCGACTGTATTACCAGACCGTTACGATTTAGGGACCTTTAAGAGCATAGTCTATTATATTTTTGTTATTCTTCTGGTGTTGTAGGTGTCCATCCCTATAAAAGAACTAAGAATGTTGTAAACGCAACTTGGCTGTGCTGTTAGTTTAGTGTAGGAACTCCATCAATCTGATTAAGACCTATCCTATATAATCCTATCAAAAATCTTTTGGGCAAGCCGTCATTATGAAATTTATTAATGAAACACCTGGATTAGTCCAAAAGTTGTTTACTGTGTCTATCCATACAGAGCAGCTCGGTGGCGAAAAGCGTTGAATTGTTAAATAAACCTAATTTCATAGAAATATGGTATATTTTAACAATTCAAGGAACATTAAGACGTTTCTTAGGCATCTGATCTAACAAAACAATTAACAATAAAAGTACAACATCAACTCTAGTGAATCGTATTAATTGAAATGTAGAATTAAATTATTATATTATTATTTATAAAGTAATGTATATTAAATACATTTTTTGTTCTAGACTTACCTATACCTTTTCACATAAAATGAATTTTAATAATTTTTTTAAAAAAACTTCAAATCGTCATTTCAGCTATATAAAAGTCCACAGTTGGACTTAGGCCTCCCCAACATAGAGGGATTTTTTTTATGATTGCCGAGCTGGGTAGGTTTGGTGGCAATTGCAGAGCGCAACTTCGAACTGACGAAGATGCTGCTGCCTATTCTTACCCTGTAGTATTTAAGCCGCGCCGTTTTGGACCGCTATCTTCTACCGACGGATCCGGTACCTTAGTCGCCCCTTAGAGTACTTCTGGTATTTATTTTTCAAATAATTTATGCAATATTAAAAAAAGTCTTTATTAAACATCAACAAATTTCTGCTTTTCTCACAGATACAATGTCAAAGTAATTAAACTATGTACAACAAACATTTGTTACTCTTAATTATAATTATATTGAGTCTTATTCCGAAACGCACATACTACAATTTTGAATGGCAATATTGCAATGAAAGACACTATTTAATAACATTTTTTTTTACCATTGTAGTTTAAGTATAAATTTGTGTTTAAGTAGTATTCCGAACTGCTAATTAAAAAATAGAAAGTATGTGAGTTTCCGAATGAAGCTCGTCAACAATATTTTGTTGCTTTCATTAAAACGACAATATATATAAAAATAAAAATTATCTTTTTTTGTGAATTATTGTTAATAGCAATTTATCCCCTTTTTTATACTTTTAAAATTCGCCAATTCATAAACTCATTTCACATACGATGAAATTACGTTAATGTGAATAAAAATGAGATTTCTAGAAATACTTAAAGATATCATATATAAAATGGGGCAGTTTCAAGTAAACACGTAGGTATATAAAAGCTTTAAAAAATATAATAGTTTAATTTAAAAAATCAACTTTAATTACTAACAACGTAATTATTTTTTTAATATACTCAGCTTTTGGATATTTGAATTAGTACAATGGTCAGATAAGGTCGAAAATATTAAGCGATAAAGTATGAAACAAAACAAACATGTAACAATAACCTACAAAAACATCTAGAAGTTTAGTTCTACAATATATATAGTAGATCTATATGCTATTTTTATTTATTTTTCTTTGTGTCATTGTATATATATCGTACACCGTACATATTTTAATTATAGTTTATAGAAAATAAATTTATACTATTATGTGATACCATTCGGTAAATTACATAAGAGACATTATTTTTTATAACTAAAATAGTAAATAACAGTTGGAATAATATAATTCACGTAAAAAAAGTAAGTAACTATGGATCAAGATGATAGATTCGACAACTAGAGATGGTTACAACACATTAACATAATTACTGATACACCTAAAAAGAACTCATTTAAAATAAATGTCCTATACATTAAAACTTTAAAAAAAACAACAATATTTATAATGTTTATATAAGTCTTTTTTATTAATTAAAACGGTCATAGTTTCCAAAAGCTAGCTTTCTTCCGCCCCCCGAATATAATTGTAAAGTTTCATAAAAACCAACTTCATAGCTACATATTTTTTTAATGTTTATCTATTAGAATCGGATTATATTGTAAATTTAATGGAACAGTCAGATCATTTAACGGACCAAAATAAAGATTTTCTTTTGTTATACGTCCCGAATCCACTTGTACGTGTATTTAATAAAAATCTATAACAGTCGCCTCAATGTTATGTATTTGTATAAAATACTTGTGTTTGAATACACATGAAAACTTGTATTTTAAAGGCACTATATATTTGAAACTATATATTTACAATGTTGAGACATATATTTCTCCCCACGTTACTTTTAAAAATTCAGTCTCTCTCATTTACCTATCCATTATAATAAACGTAGAAAATAATGACAGCTGTTGGCCTTTCTTTCTTATACGTAGACCGAGGAATAATGCATCAAAAGGTTTCATTCACGATCAACTATAAAGTTTCATACAACTATAAAAGATGTCTGCCAACTCAAAATAATATAATTCGCAGAATTAAAAAGACATCGCGATTTATTATTTATATTAATTTTTTTAATACGTAGACCTAGTATAAAAGGTCGTCTGCATTAGTAAATCACTCTCGCCTACCTCTACCGCCAAACGTTCGTTCTGGAAAGGGCCTTATTGTGACGTCACATCTTCAAGCTACAAGGTTGGCTAATACGAGCGACTATAGGCTGCGGTGACGCTTACTATCACTTGGACCGAATGCCTATTAGTCGACTTTAAATTTAACCAAAATTTTAATATAATTAATGTCTAGTCGATAAAAGTTGAGTTTATAAAAGTGCGATATACAGCAAGATCGGCTGCATTTGTGTACTGTTAATGACAGCAGTAGACTGCCTGCATTGTTAAGCAAGCCTCGATAACAGTTTTTCACCTAATTTTTGGATACAATATTTGTTCAGCTAATAAATATTTTTGCTTATTAAGAACCTGAAATAAAGTCGCAACATCTCATATATTCGCCTGATTTCGAGATAAGTCGCATATAGCATTCGTGTTACGGACATCAGACAACATAGGAATCAAAATATAATACATAAACACATATTTAAGACCCAGATACAGAATAAATGCAGATATTCATTATGAATATTTGTCCGGCAAACACACGACTTTTGGCGCACGAGATAGGAAAACTACCGAATGTGCCACCGGGAACGTTAAGGTCGACGTTACTGTGTGGTTTGATTTGATTACTTCGTTATTTTCTTAAGTACATCGTTAATTTACCTCCGTTCGGCATATATTGTATATACAAACAAATAATTATGTTATATACTTATCTTAAAAATATACTTATGTTTATCATGAAAAAATATTGCAACTTTTATAGTTGACTGTTGTACTGAGATATAAATTCTCTCTCAGGTTGGATCAAAGTGTACATAAAAAGCCAAAATTTCATAAAATCGGTTCAGTAGTTTAAAAGTTAATCGCAAACAAACATCGTGACACGCATATTTATAGATAAAGATGTTTAAGAGATACCTCATCACAACAATTGACAAAATCATTAAAGTACTTGTGGACTTAATTGCATAGAACCGTTGGCAAACGCCATCATTTTCTACATTTACGGCTCTTGTTAGACTCCAACATCCAATACCAAATCATTTTCTAATTTTATATTCGATATATCTACATATATTTATAATTTCCTAGCCAGATTAATTACATGTATTATACATTTATACATTCTATTATTTTAGTTAGTCATTTGATAGTTTGCTTCTATTATAATGAATTGCTTCCATGCAGAAAGCTTGAAGTCTGCGCCTCGCTAGCACGCTCAGAAGTGTGAGGAATATTGCTAAGTTCCCTATTAGTAAGTACTTACAAGCAAGCTACAACGCTTCTTCCAGAATGTTCCTAACCCATTCAATGCATCAGGTGTCCGCTGGGATTCGAACCTGCATCCCATACCGGGGGACTGCACTACCGTTGTGGTAACGAGACCTTGGCGGACACGTCGAATTTAATCTAGTGTTTTTTTAGTGCTGAGAAAGTAGCGCCATTTCTTTAATGTTATAGGTACTACCTGTAAATATAATTTTAAATACAACTCAGTATTTTCTCAGCATAAAAGGTAAAAAACTTTAATGCCTTTAGCACACGTGAGCGTCCTGACAATATTTCTCCTCCTTGGCGTTCCACTTTTAATGCCAATTTTCTCGGTCAAACAACAAAAGTCAGTACTGTCTTCTTATAATTCATCTTATTATAATTTAGCTATACTCAATCTCTATTACTGTTTTTACTTCCATTTGAAAGCAATGAACGGGTTAAGAACTCGTTAAATCAATTGATTTTGGTCTAGACATTTCCAATCCGTAGTAGTCTAATTAAGTAATATTTTGAACTAGAACATAACTTGTTTTTAATCCGTGGGATAATTATACATTGGTATATTGGACTTACATTGTTTACTTACTTCATTCGGCTCAGTGCTAAGCAGTTACTTACAAGCCAGTAATAAAAATTATTACCTAAACTATTGAA
>JACJUM010001610.1:3709215-3723030 GCA_020976665.1 Heortia vitessoides | reverse complement strand
AAATCCACGAAAGAAATAACATCTCACCAAGAATAAACCAACATATTATTACAAATAATTATTAAAAATGTACTTCCACCCACAACTGTTTTTTAAAGAATGTAAGTGGTAAAAGAACACATTTATGCACGCAATGTATACAAAACATTGTCATATTCACGAAATTATAACGCTTAATCTCGCCCCGAATGTTTCTTACCCCTACACGGGATCGATCTCCCCCCGATTTGCCTGCACATCCTAACCAATGTAGGTAGCATACCTGCCATCAGGCATCTCTGGAATCTGCAGTACTGGCATCTATACCTCGTACGAGGTGTCACTTCGCAGTCACCAACGCCGCTGATGCATTGGAACGTCTGATGTTTGTGTAGTCCAATGGCTCTTTTAAAGAAGTGCTTGCAAGACTCGCAGGTGTACACCCCGTAGTGAATGCCGTTGGTGACGTCACTGCAGATTGGACACGACGCCGGCTTTAACAGGGTTACCGCCACTGGAAAAACTGTGAGGGCATTAGAAGGTGAAATTGACGATATACAGCATCAAATTAATGATATTAACCATTTATTACGAGACACATTAAAGGAATAGAGATTAAAATCATAAATAAAATAATAAGACAAATTAAAAAATCATATATTTTATTTCATAATTGATTATTCACATATGAATACTAAGAAACAACGTCTATATCCACCCTTTAAGGTCCGTGGTTATGTATTGTATTCATGTACTGAGCCCTCCCATGAAACATTCTGATGACGGCCTTGCAGCGGAAGTAACTGCGTCTGCTGCACTCCCATCTTTCCATCATGTTCCTTGTATACTGCAGCGAGAACTTGTAACCGTCTACTATCATCATCCTTCTCTTGTTTTTGGACATCACGTAAGTGACTAAAACACAATAAGAAAATAAAACATCATACTTAACAACACAAAATTCTATGTCACGCGGGACGTTTTTATTCTGGACAAACTTAAGGCAGACGTGTTTGTTTCTTTTTCTTTATTAGACCAGGTCGACAAATAAGTTTACAGACCTCATGACAATATGCGTCACGGTGGCCTACAGAAGCTCGTAATATCACAAGGATATCACTAGCGCGTTGCCAACCCTGTGACTTGAGGATATTATGTTACATTACACAGTAAATTCACTGCCTCTCTCACCCGGAACACAACAATACGAACACTGTTATTAGGTGGTTGAATAGGTAAGAGTGAAGTATAAATGTAGATGACCTATACGAGGTCTATACGTCCTCATGGGTATGTACAGGAGAAGGGAAACTGTGCTGTCATAGTTTAGAATTATTAATAATTATTAATAATGACTTCATGTAAATAACCAACCCACTGTTTGGTAATGAGCAGCAATCCTTAACATAGGTTTGTATAATTTAAATATGGACGAGTCGCATCAATCACCAGTCACCCACTGACATAACTACAATAAAATAATGACGCCCACCACTTTCTTATGCGCGGCAACCAGTGCCTATAATGGCGACTCACTGGTGACGCTCCACCGGGTAATGTTGTGGAGCAGAATAGAGTCCGGTACTTACGGAATAGCTACACATTTTAAATGAAACACTGGTAGCGTTTTTAGGCTACAGGATTTTGTCGATAAGCTGTCGCAGCATCGAATTATTACAATACAAATAATAATCCTAAGTTAGTGTACTGGGAGAAACAAATACAGCGTTGTTATTTAAGTTGTTTGACTATTTTATTTATTTTTTTATTAACCATTTCATCACACAAAAAAAAGAAAAATTATTAATATAAACGTAAACTTTATTGAGAATTAATCCTAACCGCTATATAAAAATGAATCACGTAAACATTAACAAAAATAATAACTAAAAAAAACATTACATACCGGAATATAAAAATTAAATAACTTAAACCTAGATGCTCTAAACGGCCCGTATACGATACGATTTATTTAACCGATGCGACGTTACGACTAATCGAAGCCAAAGATCGTTAACACTAGAAGACCCAGACAAAAGACAGCAACCGTCAATTTGATAAAATTCAAGTAGTAAATTACTACATATTTTGCTCTAAAATAAAAAAAAACAGTCTCATTAGAATATTTTATTAATAATTAACAAATATAGTAAGTAATTCAAGGGGTATATTATACAAATAATATATATATATATATATATATATATAAACAAGCATATACGGTCAACCTGATAATCGCCACCGTGTACCTACTATGTATATAGAGTATCGCAATGATTTTACTAGCCTTGACCTGAACATATAATGAGAAGTTACTCAGTAATTTACTATCTCTCTCACCCTGCAAGCACTGATGTTTGGTGGTAGAAATAGAGAGTGAGGTACCAATGCAGAGGACATTTGTTCATACAATGGTATATCGCTAGCAAAGCTTATTTAAAGATTGTCTAGATTTCACATTTTCGCTCACATCATGTTTTTTTACATTTACGTTTTACTTTGACATAGCCATCTCTCAATATGTTAAGTAATTACAGTAATACTCCGCTTTACGCGCCCCCATTATGCGCGGTTTCACTATAACGCGAATTTCAAATTTCGCGCTCAAATGCCTCGCATTACGCGAAAAAGTGCGTATAAACATAATGTAGTCATCAACGTCTCTATGGTCGCGGAATTCCCGCTTCCTCTGAGCATTCTGTTTAAAGAATAGGGAATTCCCCGTCCTTCGACTTTGTTCTATGGGGATTCCCTCGTTCGTTTCGTTTGTTCCGTCATGTTTAGTTCGGCTAATGTATAGATAATAGATGTATTTTTCCGTAAAAAATAATTAATAGTAACTATGTAATGCATAAAGTGTTCTTAGAATTAAAGTGATTGATTAAAATGATTCGTGTTTTTTTGTATTAAATTTTGGCTATGTTTAATCATAAACCTCGATATACGCGAATTTCAGTTAACGCGATTTTTTCTGGAACGCATCTCTCGTGTAAAGCGGGGTATTACTGTATTTCATATGTTTCAGGATGACCGTTTTGTCTGTAAGTTCTAGTGGAGGTATATTTTTCTCAGAACGAAAATTATTTATTTGTTAAAGGATAAAAATGATTCAGGATTATAAAGGATTGAATATTTATTCCGGTGATTTATCGGTAGGGAATCCATGAGTTTATCCTGCTAAATCCAGTATATTGTAAAATCATGAACAAGCCATCTTTGACTTCTTGCTTTTAAACAATTATGCTCACACCAAATTTTGTTTCATGATCAAACTCGACTGTCTGGTAGATTTATTTGATCAATACCTGTGCTCACGTAGGTCAAAGCACTGAAAATAAATAATTTTTTCCAGGTTTACGAGCCAATAAGAAACGTACCGGTCTCTATTTTCTCTTGAGTGAAAAGTTTTGCAAATACTGGAAATTCTCGTAATGGACGCCGCATTGTACCAACAATACAAAATAATAAATGTATCTAGCTAAAATGTGATTATGTAGAAGAATAAAATGTTTATTTGCCACAAAAATATGTTTTATTCAAAAGGTCACGGATTTATCAAACCGTCCTGGTACGTAGTAGTCAGCGATAACATATTGGCCCTCATTGAAATAGGCTTCCACCAATTTCAAAACCATATAAAATATCATTAGAATGTTTCTCATAGATACCTAAGGTACCTAAAACCATCATCTAGATACTTACTCTTGACATCAGCAAAAGTTTAAATAAAATTTATCGTATTTGTTTACAATCTATTGTAAAAACGGATAACTAGACTTTTTTTTGAAAATTTTGTTTACTCGTGTTTCCTTCCGCTGCACTTCATATCTCGATACATTGACAGTGAGCGGCCTTGGTAGGTCTTATCTCATTTTCTACATAACGTAGTAAGATCTAACAAATAAGAAAACTTCACATAATATAAAAAAAAAAAATTGGTTTGTAAAATATTCAAGTATAAAATCCCCGTTCAATCGAATTAACGGCCTCGTTCTATCCAGTGTAAGAATAATTGGAAACAACAAAAAGATTTACACTTCATACAAACTATCCCTTAATAGGACGACTATAGATAACACACCTAGTGATTACGAAACTACCTCATAAGCATTCACCCAAGTACTTAGTCCTAAACCAAGGAGACCTTAGTCAGAACTGGGATGTCTGTTATTAATAACCATGATCATTCGAACTTTTTCAGTAGCAACATTCCGACTCAACTATTCTGTGATGCGTCGTAAATTTCCCTAATTACGTATTACATTTCAATGTATAAAAATATCACAAGACAAATCTACACTGTCACCTTTAACAAAACCCTCAGTGTACTGTTTGCTGACTTTACATATCGTAAATTGTGTAGGGCTAGCGTATCTCCTAATCTCTTACATATTGACAATCAAGGTTTGTGGTTATGTATTGTATTGCTGTACTGAGCTTTCCCTTGATACATTCTGATGACGGCTTTGCAGCCGAAGTAACTGCGCCTGCTGCACTCCCACCTCTCCTTCATATTCCTTGAATAGTGCAGGGAGAACCTGTAACCGTCCACCACCATCATCGGCCTCTTATTTCTTGACATCGCGTATGTAACTAAAACAGAAAAGATAATAACATTGTATAGTTACGACACATAAATTATTGCTGCGTATCATAAGATTTATTTTTGATGAACTTAAGAAAGATGTACAAAAGGAAAATATATGGTCCTCACAGTTCAGATATCTTAATAATTTAAAAACCATCACAATCTTTGATAATAAGCGACAATATTGGGAGCACCTAATGCTGCACTCGGACATTAATACCACCACCGGAGAGATAGACGAGGTCGCGCATTATTAAGCGACTATACTCGACCCACTCGCCGTACACTTGAGTCCAGACTTGCCTTTGAGCCCGGACCTCGCCTGGAGTGACCATCGTTTGAAAAAGAGGAGGATTGAGTGAAATGCACTAGTTTATCGCTCGAGGAGGCAGGGATTGCACGCGTCCGCGCGCGCGAACTCGGTGAACTGCTACGAGAACGTGCGTGAAGTGATTTTTGAACGCCAGTGAGTGATCGACTGAAGAAAGCACTTGTAATAGTTATTCTAGTAACACGATTCGCTTGTCGATCACTCCAAAAGCCTACCACACTTCACAAATAATAACGATGACCACTTTCTTATGCGCTTAGCTACACATCACGCGTTTAAATAGACCACTGAAAGTGTTTTTAGGAGACTTGATTTAGTTTTTGTACCTCGATTTAGTCTTTGTACCTTGAATTAGTGTACCGGAAGAAACAAATTACAGCTTTGTAATTCAAGAAAAACATCTACTTTATTTAATAATTTTATAGCCATTTAGTTACACAATAAATCTATTAAAAATATTTGAGATCGTTATACGTAGCCATTTCTTAAACTAGATATTATCAAATCTGGTTAAAACAAGAAAGTGTTTTTACTCTTTTGTTTTTGTTTTAAACAGATTTGTTAAACAAGTGTAAGTGACACAAACAAGACGGTAATTTAATATAATAATAACATCGACTAATGATCTATCACGAGACATTTACTTAACACAATATTACAAATAGATTCACTACTAATCTACGTAAGAAATTAAAATATAAGTACTCATTATGAAATATAATAACAGTTACGGATTCGTCCTATGTAAGCTTGTGAGCAGCGAACTATAATCTAACTGACTCTGAGTCGGAATTTGAGTAAGTGAACGAATCGGGCGCAAACTGAACAACAAACTGTATGCGAACAGTAACTTAACAAGAACACAGCTAAGTTTTTTTTACCAATAAGTCAATTAGGGTTGCGTCCTCGTTAAGCTTGTAAGCCGACTCTCAGCATCGAATTACTAGCAAACACAGAAACGAATAAGCGGCAGTCAGACGCTCACATCATAACAAGAACACAGCCTTTGTTCTTTTTATTGATTCGACGACATTTAAATACTCTCATAAAAACGAATACGAGTACATTTATTTTCGAAATAGCTATCATAGTAGATTATCATTTTTTTTTAATACTGAGTATTAGGCAAGTAAGTGTAAATAAATTATACAAATTTAAAAAGGACGTTATATTATTCGGAATATTTAAATACCTAAAACTACATTATTAACCTATATTAAATAGTTATGTTAAAGACTAAGGATAAATAGATCAAGAATCTTTATAATTTCAATAATAAATTAATCAATTAATTGAGATCTTGGATAAGATGATATGTTGTATAAATAAACACAAAATATTATACATGAAATGATATGAATAGAACCAGTCTTCAAAGTAAAAATCACAACCAAAAACAATGCGTTTCACGCGTAAATTAATAAGTACCTACTTATGAATAAAAAAATAAATCACATTATGACGTAGAATAAGTCTTGACGTAGAAAAATGCTAACAGCAAATCACGAACAAAATAAAATTTTAAGTTTACAAATTAACATCTTGTAAAAGTTGATGCTTATTATTTAACAAGTATAAGAAATGGAGGAAGAGATCGCACCGATCGACCGCACATGCAGAGAAAAAAATCCTTTTCACCAATATATAATATTCAACGGAAGCTCGTTGCAGAGTCGTATAGCTGTCACTGTAAAAGAGTTTGTCAAAAAACTAGAGTGTGGAGTCTACGATTTATTTGAACCACAGGCGTAATCCATAGACACCATTAAATGTTAATAATATCAATACCATAAACGACGTCTATTGAATTTAGTTATTCGATACAATACAATTCAAAAGAAGAAACTACATGTTTAATTATGCTCTACTCGTGTACACAAAGACTTGTGTCTCTAAAGGATACGGATAATACTCAAACCCCTAGAAACAAACAAATGAGTGACCGACGGACAAATATTCAATTATATCAGTGCTTCGGAGCAGTACACATTCTTGTCCAAATGTCCAAATACTGATTATATAATAATTGGTTGCCAGTCGAATCACTCAACATCTCTGGGAGTCGCTTAAATCACCCGTATCCATTTATTCCTATATAACATAAGGGTCTGTGGACATCGCACGAATCTGATCGGTCAAGGAGATGTTAAACACTGGCTTTCCTCTATTGATCAGCAATTCCGAAGCATCGTGGTTGTGGGTTCCTTTAACCTCTATGATGTGGCGTCCGGCAGTCTTCACCACGGCCTTGCAACATTTGTAGGAGTGAGTTGAGCAGGTCCACCTGATAACACCATTCCTTATAGAGTGTCTGCAGTATGTATATTTGTTATATACAATCAGCGGCTTCCCCCTTAGGGATTGTGTGAATACCGCCTCACAGTTATCGGCTTTGACTGCGAAAGAAATTATATGTCAGAAATATGCTAGGCCGTTACACATTGTGTTAGCGCACAACAGTCATCTACGACGAGAGCATGCCAGATGTGAAGGAACTTACCCGCATGTATATTGTCAGTGTATTTTTAAGTGTCCACTTCGAGACGGTTCATACATGTTGCCCTAGGTGGGCGACGGACAGCGAATGATGCGACGTGTAGCGATATTAGCAGTGAATCATCATTTACAAAATTACATAGGGCTAATGCGGACATACATAAAATCAAGCGCCGCGCAAATTAGACAATTAATTGGCAAAGAAAGGAGGCAGCAGCAAGATGCAACTGCACTTCTGATAGTCTCAGAGGTACGTCGCGTTGCGTAATGTTATCGCATTGACCGCCCACGTAGGACTGCGAGTTACTCATTTAATGACCATGCTGATTATTAGGGCCATTAAGATTATATAAATAATTTAAGCTGTTACAATTCTTATCCAAATACTACATTCAGAATTATTCGAGGATATATAAAATGAAAAGCGATATCTTCTTGTAAATTTTCATATCGTGTACAAAGTAGAGAGCAATGGAACACAAGTGTATTAATACTGAAATACAAGTACATCTTTTCATCATTTTTGTACTCCTATACCTACTTATAATACAAAAGGCAAGAATTCTCAAATCAGAGATCACAATGTTAAACTATATCACATAAATAGCACCTGCGATTCAATGAGTTACAATACCCGTTTCATTTAAAAATGCCACTGACAAAATTATCAAAAAGAAATTTTCAATATCTTTAATTACGATTAGAGTTTGAATAGTAACAATGCACTGGTATATTTAATTGAAACAGGTGATAATAACTTACTATCTACTATTTTATACATGGACTACTTTCAGAAATTGTTACATAATGTAATATGACACTGTTAATGGTATAATAAAGAAATATTTATATAAAGAAAGACATTTTTATACAAACATTGTCAAAATACACAAAAAAATATTCAGAAGAAGAAAATATAGGGGAAAAATAAGTGTTACAAAGATCTAATCCGATAAAAGAAACATATTACTTTTTTACATAGAGAATTAGTTGGAGTTTGCAACAGCAAAAACATTGAGACACCACGATTAAAATTGGCCAATTTGAAGACCCTAACGTCCTAGTCGTGAATGTGCCCATGTGAGAATCGAAAGAAATAAATTAATAATTCCACAATACATTTTCCAAAATATGCCCATCACAGTACATAACTGTGGACAGGCATGGCAAGCATTTTTGTGTCCATTTCGGAATTATTTTTTGTCCACTTGTGGTGAACCATCGGTCCAATTAATGTGATGTTTTACATGCCTATGTTTGCGTATTATGGATATGAGCAGAACGCGTTCCCCAAACGGGAGAGATGCTTTAGAGAGAAGGGCGCTCGGTGGTGAGCGCGAATGCAATTTAGTTTAGCAGCAGGGTTTAGTGCACTAAAGAATCAAACTGATAGACCTATTTATCTAGGAGGCCATCCCTAACGTACACGTTAACGGAGAGGGAGGGGGTCGAAGGGTTTGTTTCGTCACGTCACAATTCAAACATGTTAAAACATGATCTTTGCACAAAATACAAAACATTTGTAAGTCTATTTGTATAACAGTAAGATTTAATTTTCTTTTAATGACTACTCGCTCTACTGGTGACATGCAGCACGCGATGACGCCTAAGCGTCCTTTGATAAATAAAACTAATTATGAAACTTCTGTTTTAATTCAAAAACTTCTAAATGTAAAATTGCAAAATATTTGACGTCATATCAGGGGGGGGTCTCACAAAAGAAATCATGTGTGTGACGTCATTAATGGATCTTACTACAAATGCTTTGAAAGGTATAGGTAACAAATGTCATACAAAAAATTCAGTAGGGGGGTGGTTATGATGGTTCTTTGCGTAGACCAGCTCACTATACTGAGTGAAGGCGGTGGCCGGACATCCGTGGCCGCTGTGGGTGTAACACGACCAGTAGTATTTGTGCCCGTTCGCCTGCCCTCTCGTGAACGTGAAGTCTCCGAGCTTCAGCAGTCTCTCTCCGTCTCGTGAGATCATGAACTTCACTGAAAGATAAAGATTTTAGGTAAGACATATGGTAACTGCACTCTAGATGTTTTGTTTATCAGTATTGGATGTCGTGACTTTGAGGTATTTATTGCGGGCGTAATTGCGTCATCAACTCCTATTCTAACAGCAAACGCGCAATGTATGCAAAAATCGCAATTCGCTCTACTTAACCCGTGTTCATGGTTAAGGCTTAGTAGTTGAAAGTGAAACAGACAAAACAGGTCACAGGTCACAGACAATCCAAATGGACAACATAAATTAACAATTTATGGTAGCTTCTTATTCTATTCTATCTTCTATTTATGTTATTACAAGTATAACAACTCAGAGACAGCAACTAAAATATGGTAAGTAATTCCAACACATTGAATTCCAACATATAGAATGTTGATGTAAACCAGCGCATACATAACATACTCTACTGGTAGGCGTAATGTTCTTTTTATAAGACCGGGGCAACACACAGTCATAAAGTCCACATGATAGTAAGTATGACTACAGCTTATAGATTCATATATTCACAAGAATATCAGTAGCGCATTGCCAACCTTGTTACTGGGAAATATTATGTCCCATTACCCAGTAATTTTACGGCCTCTCTCACCCTTCCAATGGAAGCAGCAATGTGAACACAAAACAATGTTTCACTTAATTTAAATTTTTACTTTTATAGACAACTAATCTATATAAAAAAGAAAACAAACTTCTTCACTATATGGCACTTATTATTTTAATATAGTTAAAAGAAGTCTATGCCCTATAAAAAAAATTAAGTATGTGATAAAAAATATAATAAGGATAAAGAAACCTATACTTACCAAACTATACCACAGTAACTTCAAAAAGGTACATTTATGGACCAATACAAACTAAAAAAAAAATGTTTTTGTTCTAATCATGTTTAATAGTATAAAATTTTATAATTAAGTTTTTTTTGTATTCATTAGTTTGATAAACAAAAACAATATGAAATAAGATTTTTTTACTAACATTAATCTATCAAGTACCAGCCTATTTGTATTTGTTGAAAAACCTTTTCAACTTTTGTAAATTTGAAGAAGCCAAATAACTAATTAGAAGGCAAATATACACAAACACACACAAAAAGTGTTACACTTAAAGTATAAAAGACATTTAAAAATTTTTATTACACTTTTTACAAATGGTTAGGTATATTTTGATAGCTTCCTTGGATACATTGCAATATTTGGTTTTTAACTCTGCATCCATAACATCTTTATCTGCATGATTAAATAGTAAATGCATAGTATGTAATACATTAAATAACTCATCTGTCGCTACATAGAACTTAACACATGGATTTTTTTCCTCTTTGGGCATGATCAGTCTTTCTCTATTACCGATTTTAATAACATCATAATTAGCAAGCATCTTGAAATCATCATAATTTTTGTAACACTTCTGTTTGATTTGTTTTATCTCACTAATAAAATCATTGTATCTTAAACGACTGATGAAATAGACACTGTTACATTTTTTACGATTGAGAAGCTCTAGCTTGTCATTAAACTCTTTTTTTAATGGAGCAATTGTGTTTCTGTTGAACAATTCCAATCCTGCGAACAACAGGGAAAGAAATAATGTTGAATTCAGAAATATAAATAGTTGGAAAACTATATATAAATTAATATCAGAGTGTTAAAAGTTACAAACATATTCTTAACTTATAAATAAAACAAATTCATAGAACTAATAATTTATTTTACTATGACTTTCTTACACCAAATGTTGGAGGGTATAAGAGCAATTTAGATGGAACATCACTATCCTGTAGATTTAAAAGAATAAATAGATTAATTATAAAAGAAAAAGAACGACTTACAATATATTTGTATCATTGTTTACAAACTAAATTTAATAATATTATTAAACTCTACTACATTAATAGAAACATACCCTCTATCTTCTAGCATTAAATATAAATACAAAATAGTAATTTAAAAATATCGATTAAATATGACTGCAAAAAATTAAAGCAAAACTTTCATTAGGTACATTTTTTTTATTGGTAACTATAATTTCAAATACAACTCTATTTGGAGATAAATATCAATGAAATGCATATAAATCAATAACAATAGTTCCAATAAAAACAGCAATTATGAGGAAAAATTAGTTCATGCCATTTCGAATAACTAGTATATTTTATAAAAAAAAATATACTGAAATTATTTATAACAATGTTAGATAAAATATTTTTTCTTACCTATTCAAAATTTGATCTTTCTTTGACGAAAAGATGTTTTTAGAAAGTTGCAAAATATGTGCTTTAAAATAGTAGTTGCAGAATTTTTCTAAGTTATAAACTTTAGCTCACTTACCAAGTATCAGGATGAACACAACACCTATCTATGATAAAACATTAATTATTGCACAGTCCTTAATAAAAACGGTCACCAAAATCACTCGCTACTTTTAGGTTATGTCACAAGATAAAAATGTTACGACACGCATTAGTCAAACCATCAACGTTTTAAACGGCTTAGTAAACGAATTATTAATACAATAAATTAATAAATGCTAAAGATATAAATAAATCTTTGTTTATTTTTGTGTACACTCTCTGACATTGAAATGTCACTGTCATTGTGACATCATTCGCTCAGTTCAGTTACGTTTCGTTTTATCTGACAACGTTATACCATATCTCGTTCTCTTAGTGCTTATTTATAATTCCTCACCAATTTCAGCATTAATTTTATTTTAAGATAACTTCAGTTATATTGAATTTTATGTTTCTTCGAGAATCTATATAGAGACCTTATTTTGGGTCCTGATCTGATACTAAAAACATGTTTCGTCATTCTTTTATATTAGTAATTTTACTTTTTAATTTTTTATGTCACTTTGGAATGGTTTATGTGAACTTTTTTGAATAACTTACAACATCCATCAAATTCAAATATAAGTTCAATTTTCAATTACATTAAAAAACATGAGCAAAGACAAAAACAAAGAGACTGTAGTCTCGGTCTTTGGTAATTATATTTTTGGCTTATTTAAGTACATGAAACTAAATATTCAATACAATATTTTTATATGATATAAATATATTAATTAACATGTAAAATAGATTATAAAATTCTTTGCTTCAAATAAATATTTCTCCCATTACATAAAATTAAATCCAGTCTTTGTCTTATTGACTTATAATAATAAAACTTAATTACATTTATTTGTAATAAAAACAATTCTACTTAGACATTCTACTTTATGTATATATTTGATTTATAAATTAACTGATTAAATACTTTGTCTATTATTATTAATACTATTTCAAATTCCTGAAAAACTCAGAATGATCCTCATTAAAACATTCCAGACATGTATGCAGCTGAGTAGGACATTCAGGACAATATGTTGCCACCTGTTTAGTTTTGTTATTAGCATAAATTCTACCACCAGCTCGCACGTTCTTTATATAGCACCTATGGCAATATTTTTTGTTCAATTTCACCTGATCCTTTTTCTTTACAAGTCTGTGGTGCGGAATTTCAATCTTCCAGGTTGGACCGTCGTTGCTTTCGTCTGAATGATCAAGAAGTTGTCGTCTACACTCGTAAATATCTGAAAAAATGGCATGTAGTCTTTAATCTATAAGTACTTTCGAATTGAACAAGAGACCAGGTAAGTCAGATTACTACGATGTTCTTAATAGATTCCTGTTAGTTAAGATGCTTTTTTTGACTCTTTCGAAATATAAATATAGTAAAAATATAGTGCATAAAGTTATTTAGTAAGTAAGTATAGTGCTTAATATACTTGTTGAATAACCAAACTAAAATTGATTTGAAAGAGAGTAGACATTGAATATTTATTATTGAGTTGACTCTTGATCGAACATGGCACTGTGAATTATCCATATGAGTTTTTTTACAAAGTTGGCAAATAAGCATACGCGTGATGGTTAGCGGCCAACAGCCGCTCGTGTCTTTGTAACAGCGAATCGCCAGCGCAAATAAATAGAGTCAAAGCAGATTAAATCTTTATTTTCCCAATATGATTATAATTATTTCAAATTTATATATTTAAGTCAACATATTTGGTAATCATTTATTATTTGTCGCTAATACGCAACTCATAGAAAAAGTACATTAACACATTAACAATAAAGAAATACTAATTAACTTACACTATTATGTATTAAATTAATTATAATCCTACACATTCAAACACATACATTCCAAAATATTGATATGTGATATATGTTTATATTGATTTTATGCTACCTTAGTGAATTTGTAAGCTTCCTTTATTTACAACCATATGTCTAGTTCATAAAGTAGAAATTGATTACGCAATAACATGACTCATCAAAAGCCCAATATACGCTAATTAACTCAGATTCAATATAGTCTTGTAAGTTCTGTGGCTTGCAGCACGTGGGATTTGCTTCTGT
>JACJUM010001610.1:3680004-3703030 GCA_020976665.1 Heortia vitessoides | reverse complement strand
CATCCCCTGGCGGGGGACTTACCCAAATAAAGTACACTATAAGACAAATAGGTACACACCACAACCCCACACAACACATCGCCGGGTGCACTCCCACACCCGGCGAAATGGCAAATATGGATTCCGGGCTCGCGGACTTTATAAAGACCGCCCACCCGGAATTGTACGCGCAGTACCTGCGCCAGCGCGCCTCTCGCGCGATCCCCGCGACCGTCGCGCCGCACTTCCTCCGCTCGGAGCCTTCAGCCCCGGCCGGAATCGCGTCGTCACCGGCATCACCGTCGTCAGCGGGAGCCTCGCCTTCAGCCAGGCCCTCGCCGCGCCCTCAGCGCTCCCCGCGTCCGCCCCGCTCCCCGCGCCCCGCCGTGTCCGTTCAATCGTCCGCGCCCGCGTCTCGACCGCAGGTTAACTCGCGTTCGCCGTCGCCGCCGTGCCCGGTCCGCCGCTCGCTGCGTCTCGCCCGCCGACAGCGACAGCGGTCGCAATCGCGATCGCGCTCGCGGTCTCCCCGCGGCTCCCCGCGATATTTCTCACCGTGCGTTGTGTCGCGCTCACCGGCCTCTTCGATGAGGTCCGGTCAACGGTCCCCCGCGCCGCCCCGCACCCGCACCCGCCTCCGCTCAACCCGCGCCGCGCTCCGAAAAGACGCCGCCGCCGGTAGTGATCCAGGACAAATCAGCCTGGAACCACCTCTCAACCGCCCTGAGGGATAAAAACATCCCTTATAACAGGGCCACTACTACCCAGTTGGGAATTCGGGTCCAAGTCCCGACGGCCGATGCGCACCGAGCGCTCACGGCCTACCTCTTAGCATTAAACGTAAGTTTCCATACTTACGCGCTCCCCGAGGAGCGAAAATTGAGAGTCATCATCCGCGGTATCCCTAAGGAGATGGATACCGATATCGTAGCTGCAGACCTAAGGTCGCAGAAATTACCAATCCAGGCGGTCCACCGCCTTCACCTAGGCCGTGGACGAGCGTCTCCGCTAGACCTCGTCCTTGTCATCTTGGACCCTACCCCCGAGGGTAAGAAAATTTTTGATGTCCGCACGGTCTGCGGCCTCACCTCCCTTAGAGTGGAGGCGCCTAGGCAACGGGGCCAGATAGGACAGTGCCACCGCTGCCAACTCTACGGCCATTCGGCCTTTAGATGTTTCGCACGACCGAGGTGCGTCAAATGTTTAGGGGACCATGGGACCGCTGAGTGCTCCCGCGCGCCAGGAACCCCGACACCCCCGGCCTGCGTCTTGTGCGGCGAGGCGGGACACACTGCGAACTATCGCGGTTGTCCCAAGGCGCCGCGCAGAGCGCCGAGGCCTGGTCGTCGGCCGGTTCAGGGCTCGCGGGCCCCCTCCGGACCCCAGTCCAATCACTCGCGCCCATTCGTGGCCAACCTACAGAATGATAGGCAATTCCCCGCGCTTCGCACCCGCGAAACAGTGGCAGCGCCCGCCGTCGTCAAAAATAACCCCCCCGCGTGGGGCAATACCGTAGAAAGAGCGCCAGCCTCCCTAGTTAAAAATAACCCCCCCGCGAGGGGCAATACAGTAGGGAGACCGTCAGCCGTGAAATCAACAATTTCGACACCGCGATCGGCCCCGCCTCGGACCCAGCCCCCGATGGCTGGTCTAGGTTTCTCGCCGGAGGACTTAGACGAATTAATGGCCTTCTCGGCCGGCATTGCACCCTTCATCGAGGAGATACCGCTCCTCCTAAACAAATTCGCCGAAGCGAAAACCCTCAAATCTGTGGCCCAATCGCAGTGGGCACTAATGCAGGCGTCGATGGAGCATCCGGCTCTAATTAAGACCCTGGCCTCCTTCGTGAAATCCAATTAGATGTCCCTAACAATAGCGCGATCTAAACCCCGCTCGCTTACGTTGGCGTTCTATAACGCCAATTGTATGAGCGACCAGAAAGCAGAGATTGCGAAATTCCTATCCGAGCATGACGTGGAAGTTTTCCTAGTTCAAGAGACATACCTAAAGCCCAGTAGGCGGACCCCTAACATAGCGAATTATAGGACCGTTAGGAACGACAGAGCCGGCCGCCCGGGCGGTGGGACTCTAGTCTATTTTAAGCGTAACTTACAATGCTGCCCGGTCGACCCCCCGCCCGCGCTTACAGACATCGAAGTCTCTATTTGCCGTTTGGCGATGACCGGTCATCCCCCCGTCACCATAGCGTCAGCGTATTTGTCCCCGTCGGGGAAGCTAACAGAGGCGGATCTCGCAGCGCTTTTTGCTCTTGACGAAGCTGTCATTATTGCCGGCGACTTCAATAGCAAACATATACGATTCGGTTGCGTATCCTCTACTCAAAACGGTACGAGGATGTGCGACCTCTCCGATAAGCTCGATTTCGTCGTGGTGGCTCCCCTGGCGCCGACGCACTTTCCCAACCAGGCCAATCACAGGCCGGACATACTCGACATGGCGCTTCTAAAGAATGTGGCATTGACGCTGCATTCTATAGAAACGATCTATGACTTGTCGTCCGACCATATGCCGGTTAAACTACAATTAGGTCCCCCCGTAGGTACGACTCCGGAGACGGTGACAGTGGTGGACTGGAGGAAGCTCGGGAAAACACTCGCAGCTACCGACGCTCCCCTATTGAAACCCATCCCGGAAACGATTGTAACTAGGCAGGATACAGACACCGCGATCGAAGCTCTAACGAGTCACTTGACGGACGCCGTCAGGGGTGCGTCCAAGCAGGTTCCGGCGATGAGAAATCATCGTCTGATCTTGCCCGAGGATGTCAAGGAACTCATTAGAGATAAAAAAGCCGCTATGCGGGCCTACGCCGTCTACCGCACCGAGGAAAACCGTCTTCACTTGCGCTACCTTCAGTACGCTGTAAGGGCGCGCATTAACGAAGTGCGGAATTCCCGGTGGGGCGATCTACTCGAGGACCTCTCGCCGTCTCACCAAGCATATTGGAAGCTAGCGAGATACCTCAAGTCAGACAAGACGGCGAACAAGCCCGCCCTCAATCGTACCGCTACGTCTGCGCCCGCTCCCGCGCCCGCTACCGCGCCCGCTTCCTCGCCCGCTACCGTGCCCGCGCCCGCATCATCCCTCATATCAAATCCCTTCAAGTGGTCCAAAATAAATTCATGCGCAGGGCCACCGACGCCCCGTGGTACATCCGTAATCTTAGCTTACACCACGATCTCGATCTTCCCACGATTCGCGAGTTCATGAAAGAAGCGTCGCGTCGATTCTTCGACGGGGCCTCAAATCACTCTAACCCTTTAATTTCCAAGTCCGCGAAATACGTCGCAAGGAAAAACGTCCGCGGCCGATACCGTAGACCGCGTCACGTCTTAGATGACCCTCCCGATGATATAACCGCGAAAATCGCAGCCCTTCCTCGCCCTCTTACTGGCACAACACAATCACTTACACTCCACATGCACTCGTACAACAGAGCAGTACACCGCGTTCGCCGGCGAACGCGTGAAGTCCCTGCCCCTACGAGCGATAACCGACAGCCCTAGGGCTGTTGGGCTCAATCTGTCCGTCCTCTTTTGCTACAATTCATAGTAAATTCAACCCCAACGACGGCGGCCGAGCCTAGGTCGAGCCTCTAGAGGTGCCCTCGGACGCGCCGTCGGTCCCGCTCAAATCTCGCAAGCCATTGCGGGCGCGACCGCGCTAAACGCGCGGTCGCGGCCGCGGGGCACGCAGGATGAATACGGGCATCGGACCTCTCATCTATGAGAGGCCCCGCCCTCTTTTTTCGGTGGCGCTGGAATTGACGCCTGAGTCGTCCAGCACTAGGTTCGTCCGAAAATAATAAATATAATATCATATGCATTTATTGCGTTTATTTATACAAATATGTATGCCACGTTTATTTATTTTGTATATATATTGCCTGCACCACTATATATATATACATATTTTTCAGTTTTGTGTCATGGTTGACTGGGAGAAAATGCCATCTGGCATTAAGTACGCTATTTGTACATTTTGTGCAATAAAGTTAAATAAATAAATAAATAATTTGTAGGCAATTGACGTGCCCCACGGTTTTATTTTAGTCTAGTCTATGCATATGTTTATAATTCCCACGACTGTATCTATTTTATTATTTTTTGGTTTTTAGTACATTTATCTTAAACATTGCAATGTATGTTTAACATAAAACCGTTTAATTTAAAAAGTTTTTTTACCTATTTTTTAAAGATGAATTCTAAAAGTCTGACATAACAAAGCTGTCACTTTTAAAATTCGAACAAAAACGTACAAGTGACATAATCCGCGTTTTCAAGCCGTTTACAAAGAGTGATTTAACTAAATTAGGATTAAGAAGAAGTAAATATAGAATACTCATGACGAACAATCCAAATGTAAAATTGCTTTTCAAAGTTTTGTGTATACGCCTTCACTACTCACGAAATATTCTGGCGGCGGGTGATTGTGGGACGGACTATAATCTAGATCAGTGGCAGTGTCTTCCACGCGCACTTTGGCTCCGCATACTGACGAGTATCTGCTGGAACACAACCAGATCTTCGATGTCTTGTTAACCCTGGAGAAAGTGTAGTTGTCCACCATCAATAATTTGTAGCCCCGGTTCGAGTTTATGTACCGGATCGGGACACCTGAACGATAACATGTTTTGTTAATTCAATGAATAACATATAATTATAAATAAAATAAATATAAAAATTTCAAAGAAAAATAGTCACACAACATCTCCTTCATTATTCTGACTCCATGATAAGGTAGTTTTATGCACTTGTGATACGGATACCAGGCAAGGTATCACAAGTTTATACCTGTAAAATAATTATCTATATATAACTAATATTTAACATCCAGACACAGAACAAATACAAATGTTCATCACATAAATGTTACCGAATGCGCCATCGGGCCAGTGATTTCCAACAACTAGGTGTTGGCTTAGTTTGCTCTAGGTATCACCGACAGCCCTCTACGAAGAGCCTGCGTAGGCAGCGAGGTAACTGCTGCTTTAAGCTGACAGTCCTTATCTGCTAGACCTGGACCCTAGTGGTTAGGGTTCGGAAACAACGGGTTCTCTGTCAAGAATATTGGGTACTGCGGGTTCAGTGACGAGCTACCTATATCTTGAGTAGTCGATTACGACCACGAGTAGTAATCGACTTTACAGCTTTACCGGAGCTGGACAAAATGGCGTCAACTGCGCAAGGTGGCTTTTTTCCGGATAAACCTATTGCTAGACTACTGTGACGTCAATTTCAGCGTCACCGAACAAGAAGGCGGAGTCGCTCATTAGTGAGCCGTATTCACCTGCGCGCCCCGCGGCGACGCCCACGTGTTTAGCCACGGTTGCCCCCGCAAGGCTCGCGGGATCTGCGCGGGCGCAAGGAGGCGTCAAGTAGCGGAAACTTTCGGTTTTAGTAAGATCGGCTGTTTACCTTGTGCATGGACGACCTGCACTGCGCTTGTCGGTGCGTGCTCTCGATTCCAACTTACGGCTCCAACTGCCGTCTTTCTTCTGTCCGTATTTATATATAAAATAAGAAAAAAGAATAAAAAAAGGAATCCGTTTTTGACGTGTCTTTTAATGTTTTAGACAGAGGCACGTGACGCTTTCTTGTGCGCCAAGGGTCGTTGGTTCGATTCCCACCCAGGAAAAACATCTATATTTTGAATATTTGTGTTTGCACCGTGTCTGGGTGTTAAATATGTATTCAAGTATTGTATTTATGAATTCTATGGTATCCGTAACACAAGAACTTTAAGCCACTAATTTCGGAGTCACGTCAAGATATAAGATGTTGTGTGAATTTATTTATTATTATGACTTTAATGAATTTCAACGAACGAGTAAAATAATTTTTCGAAAATGACGCGTAAATGTGCAAACATGTGCTAGCCAGCCATTAAAAAAAGACTATTAACAACAAATGATTTGCTACAAATAATTTATAAATATTAAGGACGCAACACGTTTATGTGGGACCAACATAAACTTGGGAGTTTAAGTATTTAAAAAAAACATTAAATGTAAAAAAATATTTACTCACAGTTCCACTTAAATAAACTTAAATAAACACTCGAGTAATAAAACGAAGTGAAATTAGTATAAACTTAAAACGTAAATACGTATATATAGCACTAAACAACAACAGGTTCGATTCACACTTCGATTCACACAGGACAAATATTTATATGATGATATTTGTATTTGTTCTGTGTCCGGGTGTTAAATATATGTATTTAAGTAGTATATTAGTGATTACTCTGTTATCTGGCGTCCGTAACACAAGTGCATTAAGCGACTTGCCACGGAGTCAGATCTATGTATGAGCTTATTTATTTATTATAAATAATTTCCAATGGATTATATAATAGAGAGCACTAGCTAAGACTTAAGACAAAGCTTTGTAAGTACCGACGCCGATGATAGTTTAGTCAATTACCCCAATTACTTGGTGTTAATAAAACCTTTATCATCACAAGCTTTTTTACAGGTTCCTTTCTGGTGGCTCGTGTGATGGAACTGCATTACTGCATACTTAGTGTAAAGACACATCTGATGTCGGTAGACTAGTTTAAGGTAGGCCTAGTTTACATATTTAAGATGACTCTCATGATCTCGCAGGGTCATCAGGGTTATCAATATCATAAATATAATGGAATCTAAAACATCCTATTATGGAAAGTTTATTGTATTTAGTTATAATTTTTTAAACTATTGGCAAGTGCTTGTAATGAATAAAATATTCTTTGCGTTTGAGTTTAAACTGCTTAACACATGGCTAATGGAAAACAAGCCTTATAGACTGAACTAACATGATATAAAAATATTGACTCGTAAATCTCTTTAGGCACTATATCAGCATCTCTCTCCCTCTTCAGAACTTAAAATGGTTATGCTGAAAATTGTAACTCTTTATATTATTAGCGTTGTCCAACATTACGCTGGCTGGACACTTGAGGGACCTTCGTTTTGAGCAGTACCAGCACCTGGACTTCCAACTGTTGGAGAAAGTGTAGCCCTCGCAAACCATTACCGTCCTCCCGTTGATACCTGTGATGAACTCATACGAAAAACCTGCAATGGATACAACATTAAACATATTTATTTAAAAAAAAAAAATTAGGTAAATACATAAGGTCTTTACATCATAATCATCATTATATCAGCCGTACACAGCCCACTACTAGATATAGGCACTTTGCCCGTAATTGCCGCGCTGGGCAGGCGTGGTGGCATTCGCAGACGGACAGGAATGACCATTTTATATCTGAGCTACACTATTTGCGGCGGACATACCGCCATCTATCGGTTCTGGTACCACAATCGCCTCTAGATACTATTCTACTAGGCAGGTACCTTATGACTATTAAAAAAGTAATAAATAAACTACGCAATGTGTAGCAAGACATTTTTATTAATTAATACTAAACTAATAATAATAAATAGATAAAGTTTTAATTCAAACAATAATTCGAAGTAACCAAGTGTAAGTAAGCGTCTTAAACGATGTTAGTATATATTTTTAGTATCAATAATACCATTGAATACTTAACATAATAGGAAAATCCATAGAAAGAGCTATGGTCAACCGTACTCTGTCAAGCTGGTAGCCAGCTCAACAAGGGTGCTTATCGTTCCCAATTAACGGGAATGCGTATATATATGCCTTTGCACAGACATGGGCTATGTACTACAAAACATCTATAAATTACGTCACATAATTTGATTTACATGAGGTAGACTTTATACAAAAGGTCGCCTGCATTGGTACCTCATTATCATCATCATCATATTAGCCATAAGACGTCCACTGCTGGACATAGGCCTCCCCAATAATCTCTAATAGGACCGATTGTATGCTGCCTGTGTTCAGCTCCATCCCGCCGTTTTAGCCAGATCGTCTATCTATCTTACAAGTGGACTCCCCACGCTAGGCTTGCCTGTACATGGTTACCATTTCAGACCTTTACGACTCCATCGTTCATCGGTTCTGCGTGTTAAGTGCCTTGCCCGCTGCCACTTCAAGGTGCTGTTTCTACCGTCATGTAGCAGTGTTCGCATTGCGGTGTTCCGGTCTGAGAGAGTTGATGGCGATCATTGATGTTGAGCGACGATAGCAACGGTTCGCTTTGGGATGGGTGACCAAAATTGTGTTTTTTTACTATAAATAATAGCTACCAGTGATAAATATATATTTACATTGACGTAATTTATGGATTGAACCTAAATTAAGTCCCAAAAGATTGCATTGTTGTAACGCTAGCGTAGAAGCACGCAGAGTCCCTAACATAAAGCTTTAAAGACAGCAGACCTGCAAGGCGAGTTATCTTATAATTAAAACACCATAATTTTATCTTATTTAGATAGATTGTATATACTAGAATACATAGTAAAGTTTTGCATATTTTATTACAAATACACAATACCGAGTATTTTAGACATGTAAAAATCACATTGTAAAAGGCAAAAATTGATTAGGTGACGTGTTTTAAACGATCTTACAATCCGCCACCCAACATAGTGAAATTTAAATAATTACACTACATCTCCCGCCTTTGAGATAATGAGCTTAAAGCACTGACGGGATAACAAACAATAGATGAATTATAAATATAATACTCATACACATATTTAACACCCAGGTCTATAACAAACTTAAGTGAACATCTTATGAATATTTGTCCTGCGTAGGGATCGAACCCAAGACGTTTGCAGCACAAGATACGCCCATTACCATCCATCGGGCCTGTTAATATGATACAATTCGGCTCAATAGCCTCCTTCATTCAACAATCGCACGAGAGCTTTTTCAAAATGTGCCAAGACACGATTGCTTAAAAAGTACAGACACAGTGAGATTGTTATTGTAACTTTCGTCTGTTCTTTCAGGAAATATTTGATTAAGATTTCTTAGAAAGTACACAGAAACAGTAAATTTTTTCTCGCAATTTTCGTCTGTTTCTTGAGGGAAATATTTAAGATTGCTTAGATTGTTTTGTTCTTGAGAAAAATACGAGACATTTGCCACCTTTCCCCACAGTAAGATTACATGAGATTTACCATGATATCCTCAAATGACTCACATACGAAATACTGACCCCCTAATTAAATACAAAATAGCACATAATCTGCGTTACATTACAAATATTCATTTCGTTGATACAGTTTATTTATAGCTGTACTAGCTTTGAAACACAAATATATATATATCTTAAAATTTAAACTTCTCTAAAGCAAAAACTGGAAGATCAAACTTAAGTGCATCAAGAAGTAATTATTCTAAACACAGCTAAACTAAGGACATTAAATATTACTATGAAAAGCACCACATATATTGACATATTGCTTACTGGTTTTAATACATTTATAATAATACTTGAGAACGTTTGAGAGGAGCCATCCATCCAGCCAGCCAGCCAGCCACACAGATAAAGATTTCTTGCATTCCTCGAAATGGGTGAGTATATAAAAAAAACGCTTAAAATCTGGCATTTTTCAATGGTGAAATCTAATGAAAATAAATTTACAACCATATATCTATTGCTACAGTAAAATTAGTCGCCTTGTGTCTTACCAGCAGCGATCTTATCAGACTCATTTATGTACTTGCAGTAGCCCTTTACCGTAAGAACATGGAGACAAAATTAAGCTTATGTTACTTGCTAAAAATGAAAACACCTTTCTAATAAAAAAACCTTTCTAATAGTAAAAAAGGTAATTAATCGATTTGTCTAGTAAGTTTGTTACAAACATACAAAAATCACACATTTCGTTTACATATTTATATTTTAAGTCATCATCATACCAGCCATTGGAAGTCCACTGCTGGACATAGACCTCCCCGAAAAAAGTAATTTTGCCCATAATTGCCGCGCTGCGTCTTAACAATCGCAGAGCGGAACTTTGGTGACGAGGAAGTTCCTGTCCATCCCCGCCCTCCTGCGTATTTGAGCTGCATTGTTTCGGATGGATATACCGCCATCTGCCGGTACTGATACCTAAGTAGGTAGGTAGGTTTAGTAGTTTTTGAGCCTATTCGTTTCAATAAACAAACAGACAAATCTATTGTCTGTTTAATATTAATAATTATATAAGGTATTATTACATAAGGTTACTGGAACGATTCGTGCTCTCTATCGATTTAAACATTTTCTTCCTACCAAAACCCTTCTTATTCAACCCTTGGTTTTACCCATAATTGACTGTGATGACGTATGCTGCACTAATATCCCTCAAGAACTCCTTAATAAATTGGATCGTCTATTAAACAACTGTCTTCGTTTCATTTTCGGTTTGCGTAAATACGATCATATTTCCCATTACCGTTCTCTTCTCGGCTGGCTTCCTATTCGTGAACGTCGCAAAATTCGAGTTCTAACCATACTATTTTCAATACTTTTTGATCCGTACGCACCAACTTACTTAAAGGACAGATTCCAATTCCTATCTTCCTCTCACGAACGTAATCTCCGTTCTTTTAATACTCTCTCGCTCTTAACTCCTTCTCATCACTCTAGTTTTTTGATAAACTCTTCTACAGTGACAGCTATACGACTCTGGGATGAGCTTCCGTTGAATATTAAGCAATCCCCAAATAAATTTATCCTGAAATGCTGTCTCCGTAACTCATTTACTGATGCTGCTTCTCTAACTTTATAACTCTATTTCTGATGTACGTTATTTTATATATTTTTTTCTTTATATCATATGTGTTTATTGCGTTTATTTATACAATTATGTATGTAACGTTTACCTATTTTGTATATATATTGCACTATTTTATCTATTTTGTATATTACTGCACCACTTTGTTTCGTGTAATGGTTGACTGGGAGATAATGCCAGCTGGCATTGAGTCCGCCATTTGTACATTTTGTAATATATAGTGCAATAAAGTTAAATAAACAAATATATATATATATATATATATTGGTATAGATAAGATGTAAGAGATGACGCATTCTCTAAGCATAAAACGTGTCTACAAAGATCTCGGTAGATGAATTGATAGTGCGGTCCGCCTGGAATATGGCTGCGGGTTCAACTCCCACATGAGACAAGTCGACATTTTTCTAGTATATTGCCTAAGATGAAAATATCCTCGAATTAATTACGACAGAACTACACTGGCTGCTAGTACGTCCTGTACGGCAATTTTTTTAATGTAGATCTTCAAAAGGTCAACTGTTTTCAAATTTGATTATTCTTACAGATTTATAGAGGATATTTGTTAAGAAACAACACATATTTGTTTGCTGTCCCAGTAATACTACTCAAACGTCAATTACAACGTTAGTGGACAAGTTGGCAAAACCGTTCGTTAAAGAAGGACCTTATGCATTGTGACTAAGGGATCAAAATGATTATTTTATCCCATAGCTGTCGAATGGTATAACTAAATATATATTTAATTAAATTGTATTTAAGATATTTGGTTATAATTATTTTTAATGAACTTTCATTATGGACGCAAATTTATAATTCGTGTCAAAAAAAGAAATTTCTTCGCTTAATTTCCTTCATAAACATAATATTAATTCAATGTGAAAGAACATGTAAATTTTCTCTATATTTATTGCTGCTAAGAGCGAACTCCCGGATAATAGACTTATTTACTGTAGTAGAACTAAAATTGTTAATGATTAACACCTACTACGATACTGACGAGACAGATCAAAGTGATGAGTTGTTATAAGTATATACTTTAAGGAATTTACCCTCCTCCGTCTTATAATATTTGGGTGGTGGGTGATTATGTATAGCATCTTGTAGAACCAATAGTCTCCGATCGGTGAACTTCAGCTTGGCCCTGCACTTACTTTCGGCTTTGTGGGTGCAATGCCAATAGCGTTCATCGCTCGTGGTCTGCCTGTACGTATAATCTTGGACGAACAATGCTGGTTTCTTAAAGCCTATCAATTCGATCATTCGGTATGGCACATCTGTAAAGGACCAATCAGAGAGTATCAAAATGTAGCAAGGAAACAAAAACGACTCTAAGCATGCCTTAATTGAAAAGCATTCGAGGATCATAAACTATACTTGGTTAAATTAATCAAGAAAGACTTTCACAAGGATTTAATGACTTTAAAAATGTTACTAACATTACAATATTTAATATTATTATACCCGGACAATAAAAACTATTTACAATTTCCATTTCCAAAATGGAATATTCAATTATAAGATAGTTTTAAATTAAGACTGAACTAGAAGATAAATTATGATGGATAAGTAAGTTATTGATTATTTTTAATCGCCTGGTTAAGTCCATTATATACTACACATAGTCCATTAATAACAATGCATAGGTGAGAAATGGCAAAAACGCCAACCTCATACCTTACCGTTACAACTATAATTTTTCTATTAAACAAGACAACAAGACAAGATTCTCAAAAATACATTACACCATTTTTCATCATTTATAATATGATACAACCATTATATCTGATCTTACTAATAAGCTATTTGTAATTGTTTCTTATTGATATATGACGAAACTTACTGAGCAACTAAAACGTTCTTAAAATATAATTGTAAGGCCAATTCAATTCATTGAATTAAACTCAATTTATTTGTTAATATAGGTATACTATGGTGGCAAACAATATTTGTGTAGTTTAGTTAGTATATAATTACAAATTTTCCGTTTTCTGTCCTATAATACTTCGGCGGCTCGTGATTATGTTGGTCATTGTTTAAGACCAATTCGTTTTCATTGTTGAATCTCAATTTAGCTGGACACTTCCCCTCCGCCTTGTTGGTGCACAGCCAATAACGTCTGTCACCCCACGTTTGTCGGAAGCTGTATCCATGCATCTTCAAAACCGGTTTCTTGCATCCGACCACTTCAATCAATTGGTAACTTTCATCTGAAATCAAAATTTCAATTAGAATATGTTTATTGTCTTCTACTTTTTCAAATGACTACAAGAGTCTTCGCTTACCTTTTTCAGTCTTTAAGTTGACTGGTGGATCATGGTTGTGGGACAAATGGTGAAAAACGATCACACCCTCGATGTTGAACCTCACTCTGGCTTGACATTTGCTATGAACTTTTTGGGTGCATTGCCAGTAACGTTTATCGCTTGACGTCAACCGAAACATGTAGTCTCCGACAATCATTTGAGGTTTCTTCTTATCAGGCAGTTGGACGATATTGTACTTAATTTTGTTCGAGTTTATCATGGAAGTGGCTGTAGTCTTGTGGCTTGTGGTCTTCTGGCTTGTGGTCTTCTGGCTTGTGGTCTTGCCTTTGTTTCTTTCCCGTTTCTTTGTGTCTACGTGTTTCTTTTCATTGTTAATGGTGGCAAAAATATTTTCAGAAGACTCCTCTTTGAGATGATAGGTGCTGTAGACGCAGCTGATAACCGGATGATGCCAGGTGGACACCACTGCAAAAATAGAATTAGTTAAATGAAACAGGAATGTCTAACAATACTATATTACATTGAATAAAAGATACAAATAAAATCGTTTGCGATCCTTGTTAATATAGAAAATAATACAAATGTGTATGTTAAAACCTTAGTTTATTTTTTAATTTGATTAATCAGAGAATTAGAAATTAAAAAAGAAACATGTTTATTATTGGTGGTTAATAACTTTTAATTAACCAACCATTTTAAATGCTATGAAAAATCCTGAATTTTCTATTACATACGTATATTTAACTAGAAACTAATATATTTGTCTCAGGTTGCAGACGGGCACCATCCAGCCAGAACCTGCATCTTTCATCTTCATGCTATGGACAGCGATGCAGGTTCGAGTCCCGAGAGAAACATGAGACAAATTGATTAAATATTAATAAGTCAAAAACCCAGACACAGAACATAGACATATATTCATCATGTATATACACTCATTTACAAAAAACGGGCACCTAAGCAATGAACCATTTGAAATGTTACTATTGGTTTGTTTGATAAATTATAGGTAGTTTTACTTTCACAATTTTGTAAATTAATAAGCAAATCATCTTTTTCATGCTAAAGTTCACAAGTGGTGTATGCTCGCTAGTAGTGCATATACTCCTGAAGTAAAAGTTTATATTATGTATGTATTTTTGTTTTTTTTTCTTTAATCGATACTAAACATTTACTTGCATTTACTCTAAATGCAAGTAAATGTTTAGTATCGAGTGTGACCCCCTTTAGCTGAAATCACAGTTTGAATTCGTCTGGGTATGCTAGCGAGGATATCCCGGATACTTGCTTGCGGAATACGTTCCCACTCCGCGGTAATCACATTGTTCAGCTCTCTGATGGTCTGCGGAGCCGGTTGTATTGATCTCACGCGTCGTTTCAGAACGTCCCAGACATGCTCTATAGGACTGAGGTCGGGACTTCGAGCTGGCCAATCCAAACGACGAATGCCGACCTCTTGCACATACGCTTCCACATCGCCAGACAGGTAGGCGCCAGCGTTGTCATCCATAAAATTGAGTCTTCGCCTAAAGCGGCCAATGCGGGTTATGCATGAGGAATTAGAACTTCCGTTATGTATCGATGTCCAATTAGTGAGCCTGTTTTTAATTAACACTAACTTTATACGATCCATTGAATTTATTCCTGCCCAAAACATAACAGAGCCCGTACCGTAAGGTGTGATTTCTTCAACACAAGCCTTTGCAAAGCGTTCTCCTCGTCTTCGTAGCACTCACCGACGTCGATCTTCACCGAATCGAGATATCCCGGTTTTATTGGAGAACTCGGTCATCTTGTGTCCATGACTCACAATTTCGAGCAAATCTAAGCCTGGCAACTCTGTGCTCACGGAGTAACTTAGGGCCGCGGGCCGGGCGATAACTGCGTATATTGGCCGCGAGGAGCCTCCTCCTGACCGTCCATAGACTAATATGCACATTTCTTATTTCTTCGAGGTTGTTCTTAAGGTCTACATACGAAGACTTGCGATTTCTCAATGCGCGACTCACAAGAAAACAATCATCCCGTGGTTGGGTACATGGTTATCTTCCAGAATGAGGCCTTCTATCGACGAAACCGGTGTCTTGATATCTCTGCCGGGTCCTTTGAACCGTCGAGAGACTCACACTAAGCCTCTGTGCCACGAAGCATTGGCTGCAACCCTCTTCGAGCAGCGCAATAATTTTTTAGCTTTTACCACTTTCTCTAACATTATTGAGACAGCTAAACAGCAATAAATGAAGCCTTGACAATTAAGAATATGAAATAAATTCATAAAAATTTACTAAAAGTTATGAAAACCCATATTATCTTTATGCCAAAAACCGGCCAGTAACATGTACAAATGATTGAAATCATTTTGGTGCCGTATTTTTTTTAAAGAAAAATTAAAATCAAAACAGCCCGTTTTTTTGCAAATGAGTGTAAATATATATGTTTTGATATATATATATACACTCGGCGCACAAGATGGGAAACTACCACCTGCGCCATCGGCCCATAAACGATCTAAAGAAAGCTACGTGCCAACTCTAATGTAAGAGCCGTCTTTAGCCCTGTGATAATGAGGGGGTGGATGGTTGTGTGTCAGATAATGGGATGTGATCCTGTTAAGTTGGTCTAATGTTATCTTCGCCCTACACTGTCTAGAAAGTTTACTGGAACAATACCAGTTCTTCGAGTTCTTATTAGTTCTTGCGAAGGTGAAGCCGCGGACCATAACGATGTAACCACCTCGAGAAGAGCTGATGAATTGAGCGTATAAATCTGAAATTGAATCAATTGAATCGTTTAAAGGTTGTATAATAAATTACCGTGGGTTATCAGCAGAGTAGAATAGTACCTCCCTGTACCAAGTGATGGATGCACCGAAACCGACAGATGGCGGTATATCCGGCCTAAGTAGCGTAGCGAAATTACTCTTTGTAATTATAACCATATAGTCGTATTTATCACCACTGTCGTGGCTCCAATGGCTTTATACAAGTAATGTCAATAATTATTTGTACTATTTTATTATTCATTTATTTTTCAGATCCCTTGAGTATTTCAAATCTATATCTACTCGTATTTGTTTAATTAATACTAATTTCCACAACATCACATACATCGACCTGATTCCGTGATAGTTCGCTTAAAGCACTTGTGTTACGGAGATCGGAAAACAGAGTAATCACTAATATACTACTTAAATACTTATATTTCATACCCAGGCACAGAACAAACATAAATATCATCATCTAAATATTAGTCCTGGGTGGGGATCGAGCCCACGACCTTTGGCGCAGAAGACGGGATCACTACCATCTGAACCATATACTTTTGGATACATAAAAAAAGATTTTGATTTGCTTGCAAAATAATATTTTAATGTTATTGAGCATGAGAAGAAATAAATAACTATGAAGGTAGGTACATTCATTAAAACGTCTTTGGCACAAACCATTTTATTGTAAATTATTAATATTTGTGTGACAATAGTCTTAAATACAGCTATAGGCTATATAGACAATTGCCAAAAATTTCATCCACCTGAAGTAAATATTTATCGTAATTTTATTCCAAACAAATTATTTCTACTGAGTACTTTCTGGAACACTCAAAGCAAGAAAAAATTGTCTGAAATAATACACACACACGCACTCATTTATTAACACAAACCTCATTAATAACTGTTACACAATTACGTTTCTGCAAAAAAGAAACTTAATTGCAGCAAATAAGTTTTTTTTAGCGAGCTCTAGTCTCTGGAACATGAAAGGAAGTAGTTATACTCCTTAAAATATAACTTGATTAAAATGACAGATGTCAAACAACGCAACGAATGTTAATATGTATAATACATTCATAGTAAAGTAGAAAAACACTGACAATCATAGAGTTTTATAATTTGATGTCGTAAATAAACCTTTTTTACATTGCAAACGTTGGCTGTACCCGACGAGACACATGACAGTATTGTTTACCAAGTTGTGCACTTTAAAAAGTTTTATAAAAGTCTGCGATGGAATATATCTGTCTTAGGGTTGACCCACATTAACCATTTTTATTCCCATTGCACCTACCCGCGGGTCGCTAGTATTATAAAAAATCAACCTAAAATGAAGCCAAAAACCAATATAATAATTTGAAAATACGTTAGCTTGGCAGCTGACGTTCTAAACTTTTTTTTAAGGTTTACATTACAGATTTATTTCTAGTTGAATTATGATCACTCATTATGAGTCCTGATGAGTCTGTCATTCGGGTTAAATTTATGAGTAATTACATTACAATCACAAATCAAACATAAACTTTAGACTTTATAAAACCTGCCGTCTACACCGCGGAGGTATTCAGGGGCCGGGTGATTATGCATGAGGTCTGCGACGGAGATCTGCTGATGATGGTTCAAAGATATCTTGGCTCTGCAACCTTTGTTTGATTTTTTTGAGCAGTAGAAGGTAGATGGGTTCCCGCCTTGGACCGAGAAAGTGTAACCTTCGACCATGATGAGGGGTTTTTTCCCTTTTGTAGATCGCAGGACGAGGTATGGCAAGTTTTTGCCACCTGTAATTAAATATATCGTAAGAATAAACATATAACAATGGTTTATTTAGGCATATTTTAGTTATGAAGTTATATTAATGTTATTACTAATTGTATGTTCCAGGCCATGCCCCTGTACCAGGTGTCGTAAGAGGCGACTTAGCTCCCGGAACCGACAGATGGCGGTATATCCATCCAAGATAGCGTAGCTCAAATACAACAAAGCAGTAATGTGCAGCAGCATTCCCGTTTCCAAGCTACGCTTTGCGATTGCCATCACGTTTGCCCAGGGAAGCTTAGGTACAGCAGTGGACTTTCTATGGCTGCTATGACGATAACTATAATTTATGTCATGTTCATCATACCAGTCATAGATCGTCCACTGCTGAAAATTGATTTTTGATTGATATATCCACCATCCATCCATCTGATGGTTCATTGTGTGATGGTGGTTGTGGCAGCACGTGATAGACTAGACATCGATAAATATTGGACGCAGTCCGGAGATATATTTGCCGTTGGGCCTAACGGTTCGCGACAAGGACTCACAACCGCCGCGGACTTGAGCCGATTTACGAAATCCCGGCCTGCCAAAGCAACTGATCCAAGTAAATCCACAGCAACTGATGTCGGGGTACTGTCGGATCTCGGCGAGGAGCACGGTACATTAAAAAATAAGGTCGTACTATGATTCCTGGTCCAACAAACATATTTTTTTTGTTAATACATACTGTCTACCAATAATTTCTTACCATTATATGTATATATTTTTCTTATACTACCTTTGTTTTTGTCAACTGTCAAATACAGCTATTTAAACGTTTGCTCCTTATTGTACGTTCCATTATATGTAACATTGTATGTTATTCTTTTTGTTTTTTCTTTGTTTAGGCGATAAGGCTGCCTCTTGTACTTACTATTCCATGTTTTTGTGATGTTCTTGTTTTATTTTCATTGGTGCACAATAAAGAGTATTATTATTATTATAATAATCAAGCTATCTGGAGGACTATATATATATTGACGGGCCCGATGGCACAGATGGTAGTGATCCTGCCTTGTGCACCAGGGGTCGTGGGTTCGATTCCCACCCAGAGCAAATATTTATATGATGATATTTGTGTTTGCTCTGTGTATGGGTGTAAAATATATGTATTTAAGTAGTATATTTGTGATTCCTCTGTTGTCTGGCGTCCGTAACACAAGTGCATTAAGCGACTTACCACGGAGTCAGGTCAATGTATGAGATGTTGTGGGAATTTATTATTATTATTATTATAGGGGAAGATATTGTGGTGTTGTCACAATTAAAAATACATTTACATAAAATATAAAACAGTTTAATTATTCGGATACTTTATATAATAATAATAAAATATTTATTTCCAACAACATTATAATATACCTATATACATAAAACTTAAGATTACATATATACATACATACATGCAAATATACTATTACACATATATGTACATACACATTATTATAAACAATTATGTACATAAACACACATATACATACCAACGTACGCAGAATAAACATTACAAATCTTTGGCAAAATAATAGGGAAATATGTGATTTCCAATTCACCAATCACGAGGCAACTAACCAACGGTTACGTTGCGTAGGTACTTTTAAATCAACAGGAATCCAATTTAAATCAAAAATCATACTAAACGTAAATAATTTGCCGTGAGGTACCGGTAGAGAAGAATAGTACCTTCCACTGGTACACAGACTAGGTGTCGTAAGAGGCGACTAAGGTACCAAAACCGGCAGATGTCGGTATATCCATCCGAAACAGTGCATCTGAAATGCACAGGGCGGGGATGGGCAGTAGCATCCCTGTCGTGAAAGCTGCGCTCTGCGACTGCCAACACGCTTGCCCAGCACGCAGCAATTATGGGCAAAAAACCTACTTTCTTGGAGAGGCCTGTGTCCAACATTAGACTTCTAATGGCTGGTGTGATGATCATACTAAAGAATTTTCATTCAAGGTACACTTATTTTTTCAGTTTCATCATAGATTATAGATAGATTGAAATATATACTCGAAGATCTTTTGTTTGTCATTTGTCGGGACAGATATGTATATAAATGAATGGACTGAAAATAGTGAGGATTATTTGGAAGATGCTGTTGCTGCACATTTTTTCTGATAATATTTATGAGATGTGGCCCGCCATGACATTCTACAGCGCATTTTTTCGTTCTCCGTCATCTCAGATATCGCTTTCACTCTTCCTGATATTTTCGAATCAATATAATACTTTTTTTTCTTTTCTTTTAAATTCGCTAGCTTGTCAGGGTCGTTTTTCATTCGTTCATAACGTTTCTTCTCATTTTTCCGCTTTTGTGCCAATATTTCTTCTCTGCTCCTATTTTTCTTCCGTTTTGACATTTTGGTTTCTGTGAAAAGAAATCCATCAACACGTTAATACGAACCTCCTTTTGTCTATAACTATATTTCCAATAGAAGTCAGAACATTAAAACAATAATTAAAATTTATTATATTTATTTTATTCTGAAAGTGGATATTAATTTTCAATTATAAAAACTATTTTCAATTCAGACGGTTTAGTATTATGTTTTATATCTATTTACAACAATATAAACACACAATTTTTTTAAAGATTATATTTAATCTATTTGGAGGAATATACTACTATACCAATAGTATGCTACATCAATCATTTTAGTATCCTCACAACAGGGGAATTGACCAACCTTGGGTCAGTACGGAGCCATCAAGTATATTTGACCCATCAAGTGGAACAAATTTATGTTGGTGAGTTCAACTATACATTCATATTTAATCTATATAATATCTTGACCGAGACAAATCACACATTCGAACAAACAGAAAGCGCAGCGCGACTTCACTATATAATATGTAGCAGTTACAAAGTGCGTGTCATCGTAGTCGAATTATATTTTAATATATTTTCCATCAGCAGTTTTGTACAACTTCGGCGGTGGATGGTTGTGGTTGGTGTCAGCAGTGGCTATCCGCCTGTCGTTGTCCAACTTTAACCTGGCGCTGCAGAGAAGCGTCAGCTTTCTCGAGCAGTACCAGTACTTGAAGGAATTTCCTTGTTTGGAGTACGTGTAGTCCTTATACAACAGCACATTTCTGCCTTTTACTGTCACTAGTAAGTATTCGTCTTCACCTGAAATTAAAATAAATTGTAAAGTGTAAACAAAATATCAGGGCAGCATATGTAGATGTGAGTGGATGGAATTAGGAATGAAAAGACCCGTAAAACAACCATAGCTACCTACATATCCCAGCGGATTAGCAAGTTAAGTGGCAGTGGGCTGAGCACTTAATACGCAGAACCATCGGCTGATGCAGCCACAACTTGGTTTTAGGAGACATCTGATAACGGTAGGCTAGTTTTGAAGAAGCCATTATTATCTCAAGAACTCAAAGACATATTTGTTTAAATAAATCTTCTAAGGTTACATACCCATAAGGTTGTCTGCGTCATTGGTCATTTGAGTAAAGTTGTAATAGTATATCTGTAGGTACTTATAAAAAAATATATTTTTGTTTTTACTACTTAAGAGTATGATAGATAGGCCTATTAAAACAAAGAAATTTTATGACCTTTGACTTTGGCTTAAGGTTCTGGAATAGAGATCACATACATACAAACGTAAGACAAGCCGTGATCGTTCTACTTAAGTCACAAACTTGCGCTGGATGTAGGCAGCAAACAACCGGTCCTAGTAAAAATCACTAGGGGATACTCTCGTCCAACAGTGGACGTCTCATTGTCAAATAGTGATAATGATAACCGCTTAAAATCGTGATTGGATATGAACTTTGCTAAAAATGGTTACTAGAAAGATAAATAAATGAAATTATCATTTGAAGCCAAATAGATAGTAAGATGATTCAATCGCGAAAATTGGTAAAACTAGCCTAATAAAACATTTCAATAGGTTTTAATACATTTATTTATTGTTAAATAATTGTCAAAATATCTTATTCTTAAGTATCTTATTTTTAAGTATATAATAAACTAATTACTATAAAATTACTACTACTATAATAGTAAGTCTGTAATAGTACCTCTATTTCGATTTGGAAAAAATACAGCGACTTTAAATCGAGAAATAAATTATTTATTTTGATAAGGTGTAACAAACTGTACACTGTAAGGAAAACATATCAAAATCGTTTCAACGGACCCGACTGCTCCGTCGACTGCTAAGCTCTGTGACTGCCACCACATCTACCCAGCGCAGCAGGGAAAAATCCCCCCACTTTTTAAGGAGAGCTTTATCCAGGAGTGGACATTCTACGGCTGCTATTATAATGATGATGAATAAATGAATAAATAGTAATACAATCAAAACTGCAGTTAGCACGCCGCACAAAAAAAAACAAGCAATGCGAGTAACAAAAAACAGTCTACAGTAATTATGCATTTGTGAAGCGTCCTCTGTATTGGGTTTTACATGCTTTCATTTATTTTCCTATTAAGAGATAGAACTATTTTTCTCCGAAGTTGGGCTTATAGTCCGGTCAATTTAGACCAAAAAATGAGAGTGAAGTTACATAAAGTCCCAACAAGCTGGATTTTTGTGAAGTTGTTCAAAACATAATTATAAACAATGTCTGGAAGTTCCCCATCATTCCCCTGTAAGGAAAAAAAATAATTCAAGGTCAAAGGTCAAAATAATAAGTTTTTCGCGATTTTCAGCAAAACGGTAAGTTTTATCATAAAAGTACCTCAGACAAAAATTGTAGATCATAAAATTATCTATAAAAAATGTATCAATACTTTTTTTCTTACGAGCCACCGTTTCTGAGATATAACGATACTAAAAGTTATAAAAGTTGTTATCGTCATAATATGCATGAGTACGCCACGTATACGAGTATACATCTAGAGTTGTAAAATTTTATATAATATATATATGTATATATATTTAATGTTTGAATATTTTTCTATCGGTCATTGTAACTTATACTTACAATATAAAATATACATAAGTTTTAATTACAAGAATATCAGGTAAAAAAACCCAGTCCCTTAATCTTTAAGCCAGTTCAAACCCAGTCCCTTAATCTTTAAGCCAGTGTAACTTCGAGACATCTGTCTCTTGTTTCATTGTGTGCGTGGCTAGGGTCTTATACCTGCTATAATAAATGAAATACCGTTAGTCTTGAGCGTCACTCTGTAGTGACGTGTTCATTCTAACCGATATTGTGCTGTTTTGAGTTTTATATTGAAAATGTCTGAATATTGTTTTATTTGTGCTAAACTTTTAACTGAAAGTGAAGTTGTTACTGTTGAACGTGGTATGAAGACATTAATTAATGCAAGTATCGAAAGAGCTGATGATTTTTCGGAATATCTCAAAAATCAGAAATTTGTGACAATACATGAAAATTGCCGTAAAAATTATACGCAATTTACTTGCATCCAAAATGAAGATGATGAAGAAGCAGGAGAAGAAGAACAAAAAGAAGATCAAGAAGAAAAACAAGAAGAAGATCAAGAAGAAGAACAAGAAGGAGATCAAGAAGAAGAACAAGAAGGAGATCAAGAAGAAGAACAAGAA
>JACJUM010001610.1:3666194-3679994 GCA_020976665.1 Heortia vitessoides | reverse complement strand
GAGATCAAGAAGAAGAACAAGAAGGAGATCAAGAAGAAGAACAAGAATTTGAAACTTACGAATAAGACGAATAAACTTCAACACTTTTTTTTTACATCGCTTTTATCTTTCCCAATCTTTGAAAATTTCCGTTATTTTGCAATAATTTTACATTAAACAGGATCACAACTGACCCGTGGAGTAGGCCTACTGGGGAAACCACATTAAAAAAAACGCGCTAAGTACACTACCTCATAGGTGGCGTGGAAACGTGTGCATATTATGACGATAACAACTTTTATAACTTTTAGAATCGTTATATCTCAGAAACGGTGGCTCGTAAGAAAAAAAGTATTGATACATTTTTTATAGATAATTTTATGATCTAAAATTTTTGTCTGAGGTACTTTTATGATAAAACTTACCGTTTTGCTGAAAATCGCGAAAAACTCATTATTTTGACCTTTGACCTTGAATAATGATGACGGAATGATGGGGAACTTCCAGACATTGTTTATAGTTATGTTTTGAACAACTTCACAAAAATCCAGCTTGTTGGGACTTTATGGAACTTCGAATGTCTAAATTGACCGGACTATTAACATGCTTTCATTTATTTTTCTATTAAGAGATAGAACTATTTTTCTCCGAAATTGGGTTTAACATGCTTTCATTTATTTTTTATTAAGAGATAGTACTATTTATCTCCAAAATTAAGTTTTACATGCTTTCGCCTAGTTGTCTATTAAATATAGAGCCATTTATCCTCTTTATTAGGTTTTACATGCTCTCGCCTAGTTGTCTCTTAAGAGATAGAACTATTTTTCCCCGAAATTGGGTTTTACATGCTTCCGCCTAGTTGTCTCTTAAATATAAATAATTAACCCAATAAGGAGGATAAATGGCTCAATTTATCCTCTGTATTGAGTTTTACATGCTCTCGCCTTGTTGTCTTTTATAAGATGGAATCATTTGTGTTCCGTATTGGGTTTAACTTGTTTTCGCCTATTTGTCTCTTAAAAGATAGAGCAATTTAAACTCTATAGTAGGAACCATCAGCATTTCTGAAGATTTTAGGGGCAGGGTGGTTATGTTCTGCGTACACTGCGACCAGTTCCCTATTCTCGTCCAATTTTAATTTAGCCTTACAATTTTTCTTGACTTTCTTCGAACAGTACAAGTTTTTGAAAGACATTCCTTGTTGTGAATACGTATAATTTTTGTATAAAATCACATGTTTTCGATTTATAATGATGTCTTCGAATGTACTCGTATCTAGAATAATAAAATAACCATTAAAAATCAAATGTACGAAACCTAAGGTGGCAGTTTATTAAACGTCAACCAGGCCGGTGTCGGACTAACAGCTTAGTTTCATAAAACATTCCTGTTAATAATTGCGTAAACAATATGTGAGAATAATGCTAACTTTAAAATATAAATACTAAAAAACCAATATAAGTATTATAAAGTTCTAGTATTGGCTTCTTAAAGAGAAGAATTTTAAAATTCGTGTAGGTACCTTGTAGTCCAACGATAAAATGTAATAAAAGAGCAACCTGTCCAAATCAATAATGCTTTACCTGTATTCGCCTAAATACTGGCCATGATTACAAAGACACACGAGTATGATAGAACCCTAATAACCAGAAAACTCACTGCTCTGATATAAAAACATATATTTACAAACAACAAAAAATAATTAGAGAAATCATCGCATCTTCCTAAACCTCTTTCTATTGTATTTTTATTTTTAGCAGAAAGTTCTTACAGCTCTAAGCATTAGAAGGCTAAAGAAATCGTTACGAACATATTATCTTTTCTAAAGTACGAACAACATTTAGACGTTTGACATAAATGTCATCCATTCGACCGTTGCGTTTAGTAAAATGCGTGCTGCGATGTTTATAGTTAAGACCGGACAACGTCTACGGGGTGAGCTAGAATTAAATAAATAAAACGAAAAGTTCAGATTGCCAAATCTATTTTTTCTTATATAAAAAATATTGTTACAAGTTAAATGTACGTGCTAAATGATTTTATATACTAATAAAAACAATGGGAAGAAAGTTAAACATTACAAGAGATTAGTGATAACCACTATCACTAAGGTTCAGTTTATAAATGAGAATTATAGGATTAGAAAATCCTATACAACTCGTCTATAAACAGATAAAGAAATGCCATAAAGTATTTCAAACCATAGCGTGAAGTAGTAATAAGGTTCGTTTACGTACTAGTGTTTACTTATTACCTTTTCATGATGTCACAATCTTTCAAATACAGATATTAACCTTTACTACGTTAAAATAAGATCTGTTTAAGAATAATATACTATGTTTACACGTGTTTAACAAACAAGACAGTTTCGTGCAATATCAATCACAAAAACACTTCTAATCTGTATCTATGTACTACGAAAATATTTTCTCACACATGGACTTCCACTACATAGGTAAACTATAAAATATTTATTTTATTTTTTGCACATGAATTATCCCCTAATATTAAAACTTATATAACGTCAACATTACCTCCACTTCATTATACTTCATTCAGTTACATTTGGGCTAACCTGCCCCCTTTCCATCAGACCTCTGAGCGTTATATTCCGACATTCCACCATATCAGCTCCCTAACATAAGCATGGTGCATAAAACGACTTATATTATATTATATTATATCATTAGTTATATAATAAGAAAAGCCGTGATCAAACACAGTGCTTCATTTTATACTAGAACAATGCAACCCATGAAAGCGAACAAATTAATGCTAGAAACTACTCGAGTAGTAGGAAATATGCGACATAATGCTTGCATCACCTAACATACTCCTATATACAATTGAAGCTTGCAGTCAATGCATATACTTATTGTTACATGTTATGCCTTAATACTATGTTATGATAAAGGTTTTATATGATGAAACTTCTAAAAACGAGTAGACTCACGGTCAAAAATAAAAATATTATAAACGTTTAGATCAAAACTGTATCTCAACAAATATTGTTAATTCAAAAGTAACTTTGTTTGTTACCACTTCATGTAGAGAACCAAACTTTTTGAAATTTAACATACATAAAATTGGGAGCACGGAGAGGGAAATTTCACAGGCACTGTTTCCATCAAAATTCACGCCAGCAAAACCACAATATTACACAGTTTTTAGAATTAACAAAAAACTGCTGCTACATAATTCTGCCGTGCTGGTCCGACAAAGAGCAATAGCAGGTACTAACCTGCTATTGCAGTACCGGAGTAGGCAGGCGGCATGTCCATCCGAGGAGTCCTCATCGCTACCACACTAGCTATCCAATCCACCAAAATAAAAATCGCTTGGGGAACCAACACTATTTAATCCAACACCGGATGCATTACGTCGGACATGACGAGAAACGAAATATTAAATTTCTAAAAGTTGACTTAATACATTGAACCTTATTCACAATTTGCCTGTCCATAGCGTTGACACAATAAAAACAACAATAAAGACTTAGACAAATTAGACTAAGTCGACATACAAGCAATACGGTCGGCGAGATAGTAATTATCACTGCCTTAATATAAGCACTCGTATTTTCACTAGAGCGTTGCCAACCTGGTGACTTGAAGATTGTATGTCACATTAACCAGTAATTTCACCGAACAGGCAAAATGGTAAATATAATGTTTTCCATCAGGAGTATCAACCAGACAACACACACTATCTTCTATGCAGATGCTTAATAGCAGATGCTGTGAGTTCATGATACTCAGTAAGCTAACTGTTGAATTTATTTTGTGTAGCATGAAGTTTTTTTTTGGTGAAATAAATGTAATTTTTAATATTATTATTAAAGACAGACCAACAAACTATTTTCGAATTGAACCAGTTTTCAACTACTAGTTAGATACATTCAAAACATTAATCTAATTTATTTTCATATAAGTTCCATCTGGCTTCAAGAGAAGTCTTGGAGGAGGGTGATTATGGTTGGTATTCACCCAGGTAATCTGATAGTTGCGATTCAGCTTAAGCTTGGCGCTGCACTGCGAGCTGATTCTCCTGGAACAGTAGCACTGCCTGGAACTACTCCCATTCCTCGAATAAGTATGATGCTTGTAATAAATCACGTTTTCTTTGCCGTTCACCGTAATGCATTGGTACAACCCTGGAAAAAAATATCTATTTAACTCTGTTCACTCATAGAGATTTATCTATTGACGCTACTGTCGTATTGTAAGTATAAGCCAGTTGTAATGCAAATACTACGTTAACTTTATTTAATACCTTATATACCTTATATAATATATATATAAACAGCAAAAATCTTGTAAAACAGGTTGTATACAAATGTTTTGCCTTCGGAATATGATTTGTATCGTTTTAAAATTATCAATTTGTAAAAAGCTGTTCCAAACCTTTTTAAAAATTTATAATTTCTTTTAAGTGATGAGATCATAGCAAACCATAAATGAGTAGGGATAAATAAAAGATAATAATCTAAAGATTAAACAATTTTAATCAGTTTTTGGGAATAAAATTATAAAAGGCGTCTTCTAAATCAAATATGCAAAACGAAAAATATAATTTCCACCACATCCATTCAAGAATTAAATGTCTACCGAGGGTAGATTCTCTCTGTGTCGATCAAGCTGTTAATACATCCTTTAAATTTGCCTTGTTAGTCAACAGGACTAGATATTTATTTTATTATTTTATCAGGTAACATTAGCCTTTAACCATTAATTAACATAAACATACATCTTAAAAATAGTTTAAACATTAAGAAAAAAGAAAAACAACACGCACACAAACATATCCGTATAATGTGTATGCATATATCCGTAATTGGTTGGCCAATCTAGTCGTGGGTTTCCTTGTTTGAGTGCCAGACCACGTAAGCTTGTTCGAAAAGTAAAAATAAAAAACAAAACACGAACTTTCGACTCTAAAGTATGAACAAGTTAACCAAAAGCTTTTATATGGAATAACCTCATTATACCGTGTAGTGACTAACTGAACTTAACAGTAAATGAAAATGTAAAAGTTCGATAGACGCATCAGGAATGAGCGAAGCTCTACCAGGTGAGCCAGAAGACATCCCCTCCCACTAATTATTTATTTGTGCTTCGCTTTTTCTGACAATTAAGTTCACCTAATTAATCTTTTTGTTGTAATCGATTGTCTATATGTAAAAGAATCAACTGATTTCCATTCGCTTTAACCCCGACATACTTCGCTTGTTTCCTCTACATTCACTGAAGCTATTGGCGTGTGTGCCTTGTGACAAGATTTAATTAATTTTAACGTATTGCCCACTTTGAGTTTTGAAGAACTTGGGCGGCGGATGGTTGTGGTTGGTATCGGCACTTGATATTCTTTTGTTTTCGTCCATCTTGATCTTGGCGCCACACCGCAGAGTATGCTTCTTTGAGCAATACCAGTGTTTGGTGCCTGAACCGTGCCGGGAAAATGTGTGGTCCCCATACAGAATAACATTCTTACTATTGATAGTGATGAAGTGGTATTCTTCTGTAATAAAGAAAACGAGATTATTATCAATAATTTATATTCTCACCACGGCCAAGTATAAACAAATGTGCGTGTAACATGTTGATAAATAGATCTTAAACAACACCGAAGTATCTTCTTAGAAACCTTCTTGTGTTCAATACCTCAAAAAAATTTTTTAAGACAAAATATATTTGTATTGAAAATTTCCACATCTTATTTACACGCACCCTTGTCTAAATGTCGATAGCCTAAAGGCAGTCCTGCAGAATAGAATGGCGGCGTCGCCCCGCTTGAAAAGTGAGACAAGTCCATACTTTTCTAGTAATTAATTACTTACGTCAAGACATATATTGTTAATATCAATCGATTCTTTGTGGACGTCCTCTGAGATTCAAATAAGTTCAAACATTAAGTTTTAAAAATAAATAGAATTTTAATATATTAAAAAAAGTAGTATACAATCCATAGAAAAAATACTGTTAGTATTAAAATAATTTATTTCATAACCGAAGTATGACTTGATATATTTTATTACAGGAATAACAATATTTTATATTTATTTAATTGGTATAAAACTTTCGCGCAATTACCAATGTATACATAATAAGTAGTTTATTAATTATAAAGTATGTTGCTGTTGTTTAAAACAAATAATCAATACCACCATTTTCTACCGCCAAATAACAGTGTTCGCATTGCTGTGTTCCGGTTTGAAGGGTGAGAGAGGCAGTGAAAATGTGACATTTTATCTTTAGTTCACAAGGTTGGCGGCACACTATAAACATGATCGCAGCCTGTAGACCCGAGTGTCTATAGGCTGCGATCATGTTCATCATCAAGCGGACGGGATGCTTGTTTGCTGACTTTATAACATTTATGCTTGCGAGAACGTCTCACTAAATGTAACACACCGGCCAACTAAAATGGACAGACCGACCAAAAAAAATAACAACCAAGTTGGTAATTTAGAGTATTCCTTTCACTGCTGCAGTGCAGAAGCTCAGAAGTGCAGTAGACATTATTTTCTTACAAAATCTTAAATAATTAAGCAGAGAGAGAGAGGACACTAATCCAATCTGTGGTCAACTCCAATCTTTGGAGACATTTCCATCACCAAGCCGGAATGATCCGGATAGGCGTGCCTCTTACGTGCGTATGTAAGATCCATCTTTAGCTTTGTAAATGTTGGGTGGCGGATGGTTATGTTGCCCGATCACCATAATGTCCATGTTATTAACACCCAGCTTCGCCTTGGCAGTGCACTGTGTCACTGAAGACTTCTTCGAGCAGTACACGGTCGTCGCTGACGATCCTTGCTTGGAGTAGGTGTAACCATTATACCTGATTATTTTCTTACCGCTAACTGTCAGAACTTCGTATTCTTCTGGAAGGATATTGCATATATTTGTCAATTTAACTAACAATTTTAAATGATGCTGTTCTTTAATCTTCAAAGACTGCTAACATTTGATTAATAAGGCAAAGAAATAAAACGAAATGTTCACAACTTAGTTTTTTATTTTGTAATCTCCAGTTTTGTCAATAAGAGGTTTATGTCAATAGGACGTCGCACGAGTGATTTATATGAGCATTATGATTTTGGACATCATAATTTATAAAAAAGAAATACTACATTATAAAGGTTTCAGGCACAGAATATTATATAATACGAACTAAAATGAAGACAAAAACCATTTAAATTATTTAGTTACTTTCAGTTTTTATACTAATTTACAATACTAATTTGGCAATGACTAGAGAAATTATAAATGACATTGACAAGACAACGGTTTTTAGTTATTTAATAGATATGCCTACCCACTTCAGCAGACCCTTACATCTGGTACTACTGGCACAACACCTACAGGGAGAGGTACTATTCTCCACTGACGATATCCTGCTGCATACAGATACATAAAACAATATTTTCCACTGGTGTAATAGAAACTACTAACTATTTGCTTCCTAAATCTTACTTATAGTTTAATGCATGGCAGATTTTAATAAATACTTATGCATAGACAGTCCCGGATTAGGAAGCTCGAATTCGATTCAGTCATCATCTTCATCACATCTGAACAAAGGACTCCCCATGAAAGCGACAGTTTTGCCTGTTATATCCGTTTCAGGCAGGTGTGGTGGCAACGCCGTATCTTGGTGGGTATGCGGTCAACTGTCAGTTCTTGTACCTTAGTCGCCTCTTACGACACCTGGTACAGAGGGAGATACTATTCTACTCGGCCGGTACCTCACAGTCATAGCTCATTGGTCTCGGCTTAATTAAATAGGACCGCACTTAAAGCCCACGACCAATTGGTTCAACAGTTCTTCTTTTCCCCCTACAAGTAAAGCCAATGCTCATCTTGTGATGCGATTGGTTAATTTATGACTTTGGAGGAGGGTTGTGCATGATATATTACGTTTATATTATTTTCATCGTCAAGCCTAATCTTGGCTGGACACTTCATGGTCTGCCGCTTGGAACAGTACAGACACCGACAGCCTTGTTTCGAGTATGTGTATCCGTTATACATCAGCGCGGTCTTGCCCGACCCGACTTTGATGATCGTCATTCTCCTAATCAGTTCCGGTGCACAACGATGCAAATGTAATAAACGTAAGGAACCCGGAAACAAGAAATTTATTTCATCATAAAAAAAACAAGTATTTATTTTCTGGTAAATCTTTTACATATTTCTTACCGGGGTGTGTGTGTGTGTGTCTGTATATGATGTGTGGTGTGTGTGTGTGTCTCTCTGTGTGTGTGTGTGTCTCTGTGTAGTGTGTGTGTGGGTCTGTGTCTGTGTGTGGTGTGTGTTTGCGTGTGTGTCTGTGTGTGGTGTGTGTTTGTCTGTGTGTGTGTGGTGTGTGTTTGTGTGTCTGTGTGTGGTGTGTGTTTGTGTGTGTGTGTGTGTGTGTACTAATTTAATCTTTTCCCAGGTCTTAGCGGTAAAAATAATCTCAGTCATCTAAATCCTCCTCTTCCGCATCTTCTTCCTCCTCATCCTCCCCCCAGCGCTACATAGGTTACAAAGAATGTTAATATATATTAAAAATAGCGTTGAGCCGAGGACACTGCCCTGCGGGACACCAAACGATATATATTCTCTTTTACACTTGTAAAATTGCTAATTTTTACCCCTTGTTTTCCGTTTTTGAGGTAGCTATTCAGAAGTGAGAGAGTAGTGCCCCGGAATCCGATACCCTCAAGGCTACACTCGATAATTGAGATAGAAACGGTGTCAAAGGCTTTTTTGAGGTCAGGAGAGATAACTAGACACTTATTACCCTAGTCAACTTTCTTTGTTATGACAGATGTAAGAGCAGAGATAGCATGTAGCGTCGATGAATAAAATTATAAACCTTTATTGACTCGTCCGATGGCGCCGATTGTGCGCCAAGGATCGTGGGTTCGATATGCAAAGTATTAATATAGCGACTATTTGTGTTTGTTCTGGATCTGGTTGTGAAATATGTATTTAAGTATTATACTTGTAAGTCATCTATTGTCTAATGTCAGTACTTTAAGTGACTTATGTCGGAGTCAAGTCAATGTATATGATGTGGTGTGAATTATTACTAAACGTGAACGACAAGTCAAAGTGGCACTAAACAAATGATAAACTTTAATTGTTGATCAAAAATATGTAGTATTTGTATTGCTGAAGGTGCCAAAATTCTCCAATTCATGTGCTCACATCTAACAATAAAACTAATTTCTAGCGGCTTTCAATTGCAATATATAAGCTTTAATTTTTTCGAAAGCTCTATTATAAATATATATATAATAATCATATATATTAGCCGGTGCATGCCCACTGTTGGACATAAGCTTTCGTAAAAAAGGGGAATTTTGCCCATAATTAATTCCCTGAGCAAGCGTGACGGTGACAGGGATGCTACTGCCGACATACAGTCTCTGACTGACTGCCTATGTGCCGTGCATCAGCAGAGTATTAACTATAACTGGCGGCTTAAGAAATGACTGAGTTACCGAAACCACCAGATGGCGGTATAACCAGTTTAGATCAAATGCAACAGGACGAGAATGGGCAGCAGCATATCCGTCGTGAAGCTACGTTCGCAGATAGCAACTACGTCTGCCCATCGCGCCAATTAAGGGCTAATTCCTAGCCAAGCCCAGCAGTAGATGTTCTACGGCTGCAACGATAATGATGATTGCTTCGTAAGTCTAGAATGAATGAATATGTATGTGAACCTAACTTAACCTAACACTAGGTATTTAGAAGGTAGATCTCATACAAAAGGTCGTCTGCATTTGGTTCCTCACTCTCAACTATTTCTATCGCCAAATAGCAGTGTTCGCGTTGCTGTTCCAGTTTAAAGGGTGATAGAGGCACTAAAATTACTAGGTAATGTGATATAATATCTTCAAGTTACAAGCTTGACAACGCGCTAGTGATATCCTTGTGAGCGTCTATAGGCTGCGGTGACGCTTACGCAATCGGTGTGTACTTGTTTGCCGCCCTGGTCTAATAATAAAAAAAACTAGTCCTATTTTTACTTTTATAACAATGAAAACTTACTTTTATTGTCCCCGATGAAGACAAAAACAAGTCAAGTATCTATCGGTGGTCAACGGTTTTACAATTATTACATTTTATGCTACTAGTATTCTTTGAGAAAGTTTTGTAATAAATAAAGAGAAAATAAAAAAGGGAAGTCTAATAAATCTGGTTGACATTACGAGACTAATTTTGGTAGGTAATTAAAACACGTCTTTATCATTAATGTTTCTTTTTCTATATACAAATAATTTAAAGTAATTTACTAAGTACATTCAAGTATTTAGGGATATTATTACTAAAAACAACAATTTAAAATAATTACTAGGACATCCCAGCAAATCTCGGACTCGGTTAGACTGGTTTTGATAGGAATATAATTTAATTCAGGTTAAGATGGTGCGTACGGATCAAAAAGTATTGAAAATAGTATGGTTAGAACTCGAATTTTGGACGTTCACGAATAGAAAGTCAGAGAAGCCGAGAGAACGGTAATGGTAAATATGATCGTATTTACGCAAACCGAAAATGAAACGAAGGCAGTTATTTAAAAGACGATCCAATTTATGAAGGAGTTCTTGAGAGATATTAGTGTAAGAAAATGTTTTAATCGATAGAGAGCACGAAACGTTCCAGTAACCTTCACGCATTAAAAAGTAATGAAGAACCGAAATGAAGAATGAAGAAAAAAGAATGGCACCATTTTATTTGATCACTAACTTGTATGAGTTTAGATAATTATATCTATGCTTACATAAAAACTTACAACTAGAATCAGAATTCAAATATATTGTACACTAAGTTTAATATTTAATTATGGAATGTAAAAAAATTAAAATTAAATACCTAAATTGTGCATTTCTGGGACCACAAAATATTTACGCACAAAAATTAATTAAATAGTATCGTTAGTATCGTTATATAGTTTAATAATCCTACGAGTTATAATGGACTGAGGTATTGGATGGCGGTATGAATATACCGCCATCCAATACGCCGAATCCGAAACAGTATAACTTGAATGCAAGACTGGACCAGACAAAAGCATATGTGATCACATAAATTAGGAGTGAGGCAAGGTTGAAAAATTCTCTAAAGTTCCCTCGCATATCAAGCTTTGGATTCCTTTGTCTAAGCTCCTAGGTAGCGTTACAGAAAATGAGATATCTTGATGTAGATCCCTTCTTGAGTAACATGATACCGCGGGGGCGGGTGGTTGTGGTTGGTTATGGCGTGAGTTATGTTCCCCATAGCATCCATCTTTAGTTTCGCCTGGCACTTCGCGCTTAACTTCTGCGAGCATTGGAGTATCTTCTTCCCTTTCTCGTGAAACGAGAACGTGTAGTTCTGGAACATAACCAAGTTCCTCCCTTTGCCCACGGTTATGAATTTGTAAAAATCTGGAATAAATTATCTGTATTAGTTCAGGGAGTTAATGCTACACTCGTTCGACTTGGAAGACAATGGTACAGTGTCAGGTATACCTTGTTGTGAAGAGTGTGCAAATATCCTTCAATATATAGCTTGATTAAAATGGCAGGTATTAATGTAGTAGCGTCACACGGTTTATTTATGTTGTTTGGTACAACATATAAGAGAAAATAAAACAACATCCATAATTTCAAACCAAACAATTTCATAACCGAAAAAATAATTGTAGTTTAACAGCTGTATTACTAATTAAGTTATATTTAAAGGACTATAATTTATGTTATGCCTAATTAATGGGTCATCAAGGTCATCACGTCGGCATAAAGTTCTTCTTTAAAAAACTTATATATTATTTTAATGTTGATTCGTAAGTGTTTGTTTAAATAAAGTTTATTTGAATTTGAGTTTGACTCAACATCACGTGTTATATTTGTCCTTCCATACCCACGTTTACTTATTGATATTTAAGTATGTACAACGAACCTGCTCGAAGAGCGCCATTAGCGTACGCCTTGACTACCCTCGACTAAATTAAACATAATTGACTTGTTACATTGTTCTCTGAAATTTCCATTAACAAGCGATACTTTACGATGGGCAAATATTTACGGCAACTTGCTCCAGGTCTGTTAACAAAGACCACTACATAACATAATTTAAAACATAATTATGTAGACTATATTAATACATATAAAAAATATTCGTAATATTAATTATAGGAAAAATTAAATAAAAAGATAATCAGTAAGGTCATCTCATCATAAAATCTAAATCTTAAATAGTAAGTACTATATGTCAACAAAATCATAAAACTTACATTTGATAAGAAAAAATATCATGTGTTCTAAAACATAAATATATAACGATGCACTAAGCAAAAAGAAGATGGGCCTTAAATAATTTTGAATATTCAATATATTATAAATACTAATATGTTTATTTTTAATCCATAACAGTTATTTTTCGTTAATTTAGATATAAACATCAATTTAAGAAATAATAAACTAATATTAAAATGAGTGAAGATTTGATTAGTTTTTATTTGTTTCTAATAAACTCTAAAGCTACTTGACTGATTAATACAATCTTTCACCGTAACAGCTTTAATGAGTAACATTAAAAATATATTATATAACAAAACAATGTAAGCAAGATTAACATTTATGTATGTTTGTAACGAATAAACTCAAATACTATTAAACTGTGTTTAATAATCTTTCCATTAATAGATATGTACATTATTAACAAATAACATAAGTGATATTTTATTTCCGTATCCCGTTAGACGGAAACGGAAACTGCAGGGATGAAACCGCTGGTATGTTACAAAATCTTAGTTCTTTTAAACAGTCAATGATTTTAAATACAGACGAGGGCAAAGCCACTGGTTCTTATTTTGAAACGGTCGGGTAAACCATAGATTATATACTGTTTAATTATAACAAATAAAAATTCATAACGGCATATCTATTTAAGTTCACGATCTCCAGTTTCTCAACATTTATCACTATTAAGAATCTGTATACAAACCCACAAAATCTGGATGCTCCATTTTAAACGCTGCAAATCTTCTCTTGTAAGACTTCAATCTATCAAAAAGCGTGCTTTTTGGTATACAGTAGATTAATGAAGCTTGGCGAATGCTTATCTCTTTGGAGAGTATCTTTTTTAACGCTCTATTAAAGTTAATTTGGTACTGCTCGCATTTCTTATTGTATAGTATATCACAATCTGAAACGAAGAATATATTTATTAATTTCAAAATTACCCGTTCACTTACATAGTCCATCTTTTCCTTTAGGTAGATGTTCAGAAAAATGCCTTTTCGCTCTACCGTGTTCTTCAAACTTTTGATTTATTATACCAGGTCGACAGACCTGTGTATAGATCTATGTGATAGTAAGCGTCACAGCAGCCTATTTGTGACTAGAAGATATTATGTCACATTACACAGTAATTTCACTGCCTGTTCAAACCGGATCATAGCAATTCGAACACTGATATATGCCGGCGGAAATAGGTCAGAGTGAGGTACCAAAGTAGACGACCTTTTAAATGAGGTCTATGGATATACCGCCATGTGTCGGTCTGGTGCCTTAGTCGCCTCTTACGACACCTGGTGCAGTGGGAGGTACTATTCTACTCTGCCGTTACCCCACGGCCTATTATTTTAGTTAAATGATATAAAGTATGAAAAAAGAAATGAAATCAAAATATATTTTATTTTGCATCCTTTAATTTTTTAACGAATCACAAGTAATTTTTTTGACTGTGACTAATACTATGGCTGAAAAATATATTACAACTGCCTATAGTAAAGATCAAGCATTGAATCGCATTAAACATTTTTGCATTGAATAGCATT
>JACJUM010001610.1:3636369-3666184 GCA_020976665.1 Heortia vitessoides | reverse complement strand
TTCATTGTCTTTCTGTAAAGATTATCAACATGGCTTAAACACGGCCTGGTGTTCCTTAGAATTAGGTAGCAGTACGAAAAATATATTTGATCTCCTAGATATAAAAATCCAAACGCAATAAGTTTCATATTACTTTGCACCCCCATAATACCCTTTCAGGGGGTGAGTTTTCAAAAACCAAATCAAACAGAATTATAGTTTGATATACCTCCCGTCCTCAATTCTATGATAAATGGGGGGTTCATGGTTGTGTATCGTCTGGGCATGCAAGATTGTGCCACTGGAGTCCAAACGTATCTTCGCTGGGCATTTTCCTCTCTGCCGCTTGGAGCACATCAGGTACTTCTTGCCTGAATCCACGAATGAAAATGAGTAGTTCTGGTAAATAGCTACCTTCCTGTTATCGATGAGGGTGATGGTGAGAATTTTATCTGGAAATTTTTTAACACATTTATAATTAACTAGTCGAATCGATAGATGTTGTCCTGCATGATATATCAAGCGACTATAATATCAAAGTATGTAATGAAAGTCAAATAATATAGATAAATCGGTATCCAGGTTATACTGACTGCAGCGCCATCTGCCTGATTTGTGAATCTAAATCATTCAGGCCCCCAATTGAATGCATTCACAAAAAAACATTTAAGTCATTCCAGCCGTTTAGATGCAGTTTACATAAATAACCTAGACTACATCATCATCTTTCGGGCTGATTCTAAACCATCGCCGCCGGTTAACGCAACGCAAACGCATACAAGAAAAAAACATTAAACCAGTCCAGTCGTTTAGGAGTTCATTGATATACACAGTACATTTATACATATAAACATTAGCACCTCTCCGTAAAATATACTTTATGTTACTCGCGAATGAAGTAATATTTTTTTTCAAGTTTGTGAAATCGGTCCTGAATTGTCAAAATTGTTATATTTGATACGATCGAACAAAAACGCAAATCCCATTTACATATTTCCCATTCATTTTATATAGGAAATGGAAAAGATTAATTTACTACGATAACCTGTAGACTCTATATTAATACTTTTACAGTAGCGTTGTTGTTAACCCTCAAAAATGCAAAAAGGCAAATTAGGTTAATGATTTTCAACTTTATATTTAGGTCGTAAAGTTGAGTTTGTGATAATTCAATCTCAGTTCAGTTAGCTCCTGAGTTCTTTCGGTATCATTCCATCAGAGAAGCCAGTAAGAAGCATACTTAGTACGGAGATTGCGATCACTACTTCCCAGAGAATATTGCAGTCTATGCAAAATACCAGAGTTGACCAGACGAACAGAAAAGTTAAGTATTGTTATATTGTATATTGTACGATTGTAATATTGCATGCAAGATTTAGCTTTCGTATAGCATAGTTTTCATTTCGTAAATATTGCTAGCGCCATCTATTGGCGTCGCGCGCAACTAATTTCTGTGCTAAAGTTGACTTCTGTTCGGACTGTTCGGGGTTAAATAATCGAGAGAAAGTTACTTCCTACTCGTTTATTATGGCAACTATCATGAATAATAATTATTTTATAATACTACGTGCCGACACACAAACAAACATATAATATCCCATATTAAATATCACGAATCCACTTTATACATTCGCTTTTTAGTAGTCACATCATAATTAAAGAATATTTGATATGCTAATTAATCCATCACACATGTCAATAAATTCGTAATTATTCAAGAAACAGAATAATTATATTTATTTAAAACATATCTAATACCCACTAATATCATTATATTTTATTTGGAAAAGACATGCTTACACAAAAACATCTTTTTATTTCTATAATACTGTTTATATTAATAAATAAATGCATCAAATAATATTATACAAATCACTTATTTATAACGACGCCATACGGGAGGTAAATATATTATAAATTTTAAATAAAACTTCGCTATAAGATTCAATTTAATTATATACCTATTTATGCCCACATTTTTTTGTTATATCACAAAATAATTTTGAGACAAATACTGATATCGATAAAAAATTCATTGTTACACAGATCTTAAAATAAATAAATATATTAAAATAAATAATTAATTTACTATATCATTGATATAAAACTAACCACAGATCTTTCGATGAAGTAAATAAATAAATAATGAATATATTTAATAGAATATTTGAAACTATTCGTAAAAAACTACGCAACCGTTTAAGAAAATCATTTAGTAATATTAATATTACAATTATTAATATTGCTAACTTTTAATGAAATCACTTGGAAAAATTTATCAAAATTAGTCAATTGAGTTTACTATCATATTACGTCACTGCAAACATTCTAATGGTGGTAGTTTTGTCTAATGGTGTCAAATATTCAATTTAAAATACTTATGCGTATTATTAGTATTTGGCGTAGTAATTGATTATATGTAATTAATATATACATACATATTGAAATACATATACGTACTCGTTTGTATTAAAAATATGCAGGTATACATTATTTAAAAAAAATGCTTTAATTGCAACGTCAAAGTTAGTCATGGATTATGTATTTCATGGTAAAACTGTAGTTTACATAAATCACAATACTTATTCCTATACCTAAAATCAATTACAAAATCTATTCGTAATGTAAAATAATACTTTAAAATTGTTTTATCTGAGAATTTTAAGATGAACGATCTTAGCTTTATTGAGGAGCTGAGGTCGTGTATAACACAACATCACAATATATAAGTGAGGTCTAAATGTTTGTGGTATATATTAGCTACATATAAATTAGCTATTTCACTTTAGTATGAAGTGTAGGGTGCCGTCCATTCTTTTTTTTATTATACCAGGTCGACCAACAAGCATACAGTCCGCGTAATAGAAACTCCAGCCTATCGCCGCGCTCGTAATATAAAATGTTTATTTCGCGTGGCCAACGTTGTGACTTGAAGACATTATGACACATTACCCATAATTTAACTGCCTCTCCCACCCTTCAAACCGGAACACAGCAATAGGAATACTGCTATTTGGTGGTAAAAATAGGTAAGATTGAAGTACCAATGCAGGCGACCTTAATACGAGGTGTACTTCATATAGATCCATTAATTGCATGATGATTTTTTAACAACTTTTTAACACCCAACCCTCATATGGACACGCCTTCAAAAACATGATTTGTTTTTTGTTGCCTCTCACCGGCCTCCTCTCCTCTGACAACACCAGCCTTCCCCATGTTTTTATATGACCTTACGCAATTAATAAACTAACCCTAGGTTAATAATGTTAAAAGATTTGCCGCAGAGACAGATCAAAGACTTACTGAGCGTCAGTTGTAGATGTTGTTGTATCCGAAATTCGAGATTGATCACCAAGTGTTATCAGCGCTATCTGTTGTTTTCTGTAAGTAATGACTGTATACTTACATCCACGTCACCTGCATATGCAGTATGCATCATACACTTTCGTCATAAAAGTTATGAAACAGTCATGAATCTAAAAGCAATAAAGATCAAAGTACCTATTAAAAATATATTCAAATTCTGTATATGAACATATTAGGAACAAATAAAGAGACTAATTCTTTTAATTTTCTAATACTTCGACTGGGATATAGCTAATAAATACGCCTGTTTGTCGTCGTACTCGTTAAAACTACATAACTTATATATATATATATATATATATATATATATATATAATATTATGTTTTAAATTCTTGTTACCTTTCAGTAAAAAGCGTCTGCAACCGTTAATAACTAGTTTTATTGTGTCTAGTAATAGAGAAGATACTGCTTTGTATACTAAATGTACTGTAGAAATTATGAATATTTAAAGACTATATCTATAGTCCGATGCGCCGTTGAGATAAACACTATTATCATTATACTACGAGATAATATGCTCGAGACGCAAAACGCTTCAAGTTCGACTCCCAATACGAATTAGTAATTTTTCAAACCTTATCTGTTTCGAAAAATTACTTTTATTAAACTTGTCGCAAGTCTGTAAATAATTTTACTTTGGGAACATTCTGAAGTTAAGAACCCTTAGTTAGAGACCGAAAGAAGGGTACAGACTTAAATATATAAAACATTTGTATTTTAATATGACACTACATCTTTATAATCATCAATATAAATAGTTAAATTAATATTTAGGTACAATAAAATACCAATTACGTCAATTATACCAACTATTATGTTGACGTAGACTGAAACATCAGTAATGAATCAACAGTCCTTGACATTCTCAGTCTGCTACGCAAAATGGCGCTCAATGATCCTTGCTTGCATCTGGGGGGAACGAGGCCTGAGTTTGTTTGTTTGAATACGCGTACTCCAGCTCCTTTCGACTCTTCTTATGACAACCGGGACACATATTTAAATACAACAACACCATTTGCGTGGTGATGTTCTTGTACTGAGCCTTCAGCTCCCTCATCATCCTGTCGCGTCCCCCATGACCCATCCTCATGTGGACTTCGTGAATCACGTCGAACATTTGTTCCAGTTCTATGTAAATAACCACTGGGTCACTGCCGGGTACGGTTAGCCTCTCAAAATTCCCGCATTGTAGCACCCCGTATTTCTGCAAACGGTAATCGTTCGGCTTCTTGTTGGCTGTTTTCGTTCTAGCCTCTTTGACTCTCTCCAGAAGCATTTGATACTCGTGGCTTGATAGCAGCAATGAGTTCTTGTGCTTCTCTGACTTTATCGAGTAAACCTTCTCGTAGAATTTTGCCTTCATTATTGGTATGATAGGGTACACTGTGAAGAATAACTGTTTGTTTAGCACAATATATATTTTATGATATAATCTACCTCCATGCATCTATTAAGGTACATATTGTTGGAGTTCAAATTATGAATGAAACGCATAATAAAGATGCTTGTTTATAGTAAATATGACTATTTATTAAGCGTTAATAATATTATAAAAATGTATGGAATCGATATACAAAACACATATAACCAAACAATCGTACATCGATTAATTATATAGATAATATTCTTATATATACGTTTCACTTTTTAAACCTAAGTCGCAAAATAATGTTAAACATCACTTAGTAAGCTACCAAAAATTTTTTTATACCAAAAATGGACTTTTCTCTCAGTCTCGACAGATGTAATTCGATGCTTTAATAATTCTTTCTACCCAAACTTGAACGGCTTGCGTTTCAGTTAAGAGAAAAGCTGGGAAAGAGAAACCTTTTTGTAAAGATTAAGTATAAATAAGGGCAGAGGCGACATTGCATTTCTCATCATCATCTTACCTTCGACCTTAAATACTGATAATAATAATTGCTTCTCTTTTTGTGTCCAGACAGATGGGAGTGGTAGTGTAACTCGTTGGTAATGCGAAATGATATCCACCGGATGGTGAAACTGCTATTCTTGCAATAACACGCACGTCTACGTCTGCGCTAATAAGACAACTATAATAAAGTGATAATGTAAGTGCAAATTGTGATACTCGCATATACTACTTCGGAAATTACTTCCTAATTTTGATGTATTGCCCACTGGATGTCAAATGATAGCGGTACTGGGGTGGTGGGTGGTTGTGTTCAGCGTCGTCCTTCAATATCCTTATTCCTGTGTTGTCCATTTTGAGGCGCGCCTTGCATCCCTTGCTCTGGATACTAGAGCAAAACAGCTGCCTTCTTCCGTTTCGGTAGGCGAAGGTATAGCCTTTGTACAGAACTATGCCAACGCCCCGAGCGGTTGGCAGGAGCTGCACTGTGGCTGAAATTAGACATATCGGTCAGGGTTTTGTTTTTGTTTGGTCGAACCCTTGGCCTTTAGAAGAAAGGGGGATTTTCATCCATAAATGCCGCGCTTGACAGGCGTGCTTGCACTCGCAGAGCGTAAATTTACGAGGGGGCTGCTGCCAATTCCAATCCTGTTGTATTTGCACTGTTCTGTTTGGAGTGGATATACCGCCATCTGTCAGTTTGGTACCTCAGTCGCCTCTTACGACACCTGGTACAGAGGGAAGTACTATTCTACTCCGCCGGTACTTCGCGGCAAATGTCAACGTTATTGCCATTTTATATCGTATCAAAGTCCACCAATCGATAACGATATGGCCCAATGGTAAAGATAACAACTTTTAAAATCCCGGCTGTGAGACAGGGAGACGTAACTAATTAATTTGATATCTCCGATTCAATTACCTTAAATCAGAGACTAGAAATAGGTAATAAATTTGTATATATAGAAACAGATTTCATACAGTTAAACCAGGAAATTAAAAGTTTTTGTAATACGATAGTATACAATTAAAACGTTTGGACAGTTTTAGTAAACTATATTTTATTAGCGGCAGAAAGTTAACTTCAACCGTGCGTCTTATTTAAAAACATTTAGTCAAGTTTATACACTATTGTTTATCATAAATTATAGAGAAATAAAACCTTAATCCTAACATTGTCTCCTTACGACTAATTACTTGTCGAAAATATATATTCAAAGCTGTCAACTTGCAAAAACATGGCAGTCGCTTTATTAAAATGGCATCAAATAAAAATCTATTACAATTCAGCGACGAAGACACGCAGCTTTCCTTAAGTAATTTTACATCACTTGATCAATATCATCACTATAGAATTACAAAGGTTCTGTGTCTGGTGTTAAATACCATCATCACTGCTGGACATAGGCCTCTCCAAGAAAAGAGGTTTATTGCCTATAATTGCCGCGCTGGGCAAGCGTGTTGGCAATCGCAGAGCGTAGCTTCCACGACAAGGATACTGCTGCCCATCCCCGCCCTGTGCATTTGAGCTGCACTGTACACTTACACTTACTATATTAAAGTAACATATATATATATATATTTGTATATTATATTTATATATACATATATATACATTATGTTACTTTAATATAGCATCCGTCAGAAGTTCTATGAAACTTGGGAGTGGGGTGGTTGTGAACGCCGTCTTCTTTAACAACGTACACCCCAGACACATCTGTCTTCAACCGCACCTTACACCTCTTGCTTTGCTCACTGGAGCACGCCAGCTGCCGTCTACCATTCCGGTATGAGAATGTGTAGTCCTTATACATTATAATTGAACCCCCTTTGACAGTCGGTAGGAAATGTAGTCTCTTCGAACCTGTGGTGAAGATGTGAATTAACTTTGCTGGTAAATAACGCTTGAACAGTTGGTAAAAAATCAAGTTTATTTATTTATTTAAGAAGATTACCAACGATTATAACATACCTATAAGCCAGTATAGATCTAAATGTACAATCATTTACAGGCTATTATCACTAGCACAAAAGACTACATATCAACATATTTTGGTTTTAGTATGTTTATAGATACAAATTATTTTAAACAAATGTATTCTTAGTTCTTAGTTAGAACTAAAAAAAGGTTAACAACAGTAACAACTCATTCACATATAAACTCTAACAATCAGCCGGTAAATGTTTGTGAGATGCTTTTCTTAATACATGCAACGCATATCCACCGCCACCGCTATGACAGAGAGAGTTTTCTAAATGTATTTAACAATACGGTACAATCACCTTAAAAGCATTTATTGTTAGTCACCATCATTATAACAGCCGTAGAACAACCACTCCTGGGCATATGAAGGGGGAATTTTGCCCATAACTACCAGACTGGGCAGGAGTGGTGGGAATCGCAGTACGGCAAGCTTCGCAACGGTAATGGTGCTCTAACAATCAGCCGGTCAATGTTTGTGGGATGCCTTTCTTAAGTTTTTACATGACATGCAAATGACATGCAACGCCTATCCACCGCCACCGCTGTGACAGAGAGAGTTTTCTAAATGTATTTAACGATACGGTACAATCACCTGGAAAGCATTTATTGTTAGTTACCATCATTAAAGCAGCCGTAGTACACCCACTCCTGGGCATATGAAGAGGGAATTTTGCCCATAACTACCAGGCTGGGCAGGAGTGGTGGGAATCGCAGTGCGCAAGATTCGCAACGGTAATGCTGCTGTCCACCCCCGCCCTGCAGCATTTTAGCTATGCTGTTAGGAATGGATATGCGCTCCTGTCGGTTCTGGGACCAAAGTCGCCCACAGTCTAATTCATTTTTAATAAAGACGAGATATTTCATTATAATAAAAGACCAAATTGAAAAACTGACATCTTTACAAAATGAGAATAGACCGGTGCTCGAGTGTGATAAGACTAAATATAGAAGAAACAAGTGGACATATTAAGGAGCATCCAGATCGAAGCAAATGGAAATCAATACTCTCTGCTCACTCAGGAGGGAAAGACCGTATCATTTCAGATCATAGGCCTCCCCAAGTGATCCAAAGAGGTGGATGTATCCAGCATTTCCAATCCGATCATTTATCCACTTTGTTTGTTGGTAGACGTCCTACGCTGCTCTTGCTAGCGTGTATCCATACCAGAAATTTACGGCTATATCGGCAGTAGATTTAAGTTATAAAAACAAATTGGTATACTTGGCTATATAATTAGGTAAGTTATCATGATATACATTATTATATCTTTTATTCTAAAATTAGGACTTATTTATTTGTTTGTTATACAAAAACATTTTAACGTCTTAATCAGATAATACTAAAAATAATCTTAAAAATTGAATCCGAGGATCAGAGGACATGGTATATTATGCCACTTTTATGTAAATGCCATCTGAAGTCCTGTGGTAGGTCGGTGGAGGATGGTTGTGCTCACCGTCTTCTCTCAAGATCATCAGACCTGATGGATCAGTCTTCAGCAGCACCTTGCACCGCCTGCTCTTTTCACTGGAGCAAGCCAGCTGTCGTTTCCCATTTCGGTACGAGAAGGTGTAATTTTTATACATATACACCGTTCGTCCTTTAATGGTTGGCAGGAACTGCAGTGCACTCGAACCTTTAAAAATGAATTAACAAAGTTATTAGAGGTTTTTTAGGGTAATCTAAAAAATTATGATAACGAAATTGGGGGTTACAGTCCATAATAGACATTTAACTATCATCTACATCCGATATCAAAGTATACTCCTCATTTCAGGCTCCAACATTACAGGGTCAAAGAATGATTTCTCATAATTACTTTTTATTACACCAGGTCGACAAACAAGCATACGTGTAGCGTAATTGTAAGCGTCACTTCAGCCTATAGACGCTTGTTTATCACAAGGATATCACAAACGCGTTACTAACCTTGTGACTTGTATATATTATCGCATTACCCAGTAATTGCACTGCATCTCTCCCCTTCAAGCCGTAACACAGTAATGCGAACACTGCTTTTTGGCGGTAGATAGATCTGAATGCGTGAACCAATGCGGACGACCTTTATTCTTGTTGACGGGTCCGATGGCGCAGATGGCAGTGATCTTATCTTGTGCGCCAAAGGCCGTCGGTTCGATGCATATAAATATTTGTTCTGTGGCTGGGTGTTCAATGTATGTATTTAAGTATTATATTTGTGATTCCTCTGATGTCTGAAGTCCGTAGCAGTGCTTTGCGGATTTCGGAGCCAGGTCAATGTATGTGGTGCAGTAATTTATTTAATTCATTTAACTTTTGAATGTAGTCTACCTCTATTATTTATATTTCTAGTGAAGGCGCAAAAATAAAATAAAAACTCAAGTAATTTTTTTATCTTTAGTTTATTTCATAGTTAAAAAGTCATAAGCCTTGTTGTATATTGTATTATTTTTATGCATTAAGAAATGTTGTATTTTCTGTTAAATATAATATTTAGTAGAAAAAAGTTCAACATGTCTCAGATTTCAGGCAGGGCTCAAATCTGAACCTTTTCCATTCTGGGGTAATACACTACCCGGAATGAAAAAGGCGCACCGAGAGTAAGGTCATGTGACACGTCAAATTTTTTCTGTTTTATTGGTGCTGTCAGTCAGCGCAATCTCTTCAATATTGTAGGTCAATACCTATAAACACTCTAATGTCATACTTTTACAAGGTGGAGGATAACTATAAAGAAGAAATTGGTGCTTAATAATTTTATTGGTTTTATTTGCATTGAAAAAGAAGTTTTTTTAAATATTTTATTATATTTATTTATTTTGGTTCACCTGTGTTGATTACATTAATGCAGTAGTACAATTTACAACAATACATCTAAGAACTTAATTTAATAAATATAAATTTAAGATACACAGTATGCAAAAATGAGAAAGATAAAATATATAGAAGAAGTCTTGGTACCTGAATTTTAATAAGCTGCATATCCTGTGTTTCAGGAAATATTATGTAATATGAAATTCAGTCAAAGGTTCTTCGTGCAAAGTTATGAAACACGTGAAAAATTTTTTTTTGAAAGTAATTTGTTATGGGAATTCGTATTCGTACTTCGTATTCGTAAGTTAGTTTGAAAGTTCTACAACGCGGGTGAAACCGCGGGGCGCAGCTAGTTGCAAATATTTATTATTAATAATAAAATAGGCGATTACGGCGCTCGGTGCCTCTGTCGCGATATATACTCGCCGCCGATCAATATCGGCGGGTCATCGGGTCGCGGGAGAAGAATTTTGCATTTATTATTTGCATTATGTAGCTTAAAACACTTTTGTTGCAGATATCAGAGAAATTACAAATGTAAAAATATAATGTAATTAAAATGATAAGACCCATGCTCATAACAATATGTTCATCAGATAAGTATTTGTCATGGGTGTCAATCGAACCCACAACCCTTGCCGTATAAGTAAGTCTACCTCTGAAACTAGTACACTCTTATATATTTTCCACTAGCAGTTCTATGAAGGACAGGTGGATGGTGGTTATGCTTAGCCTCATCCAGGATTACTTCGGTGCCAGATATGTCCATCTTCAGACGAGCCCGGCACTTCTTACTCAGTATACTGGAACACACCAGGCTGCGCTTGCCGTTGCGATACGAAAACGTGTAGTCCTTATACATGACAATTGGCGACCCCTTGCTCGAAGGCAGGAATTGTAAATATGATGAAGCTGCTAGGAAGAATAATGAGAGATTAAATCGAGAGAATTTATTGTATTTCTTGTAAATTTTGTTTATATTATTATAGTTTTAGCAAACAAATATTTGTTATAATTGCGTAAGGTACCGGCAGTATAGAAATCAACAATCTATCAATCAATACAATCCCCTACCTACCAGGTACTTTATTTATATATATAATCGAGTCGGAGTACAAGCATACAGTCTGCGTGAGTTTGAGCATCATCGCAGCCATATATATATATATATATATATATATATAATACAAAGATATCACAAGCGCGTTGCCAACCTTGTGACTTGAAATACAGACCACCAGAATACAGCTATGCGAACACTGCTGTTTGGCGGCAGAAATAAGTGATAGTAAGGTACCAATGCAGACGACCTTTGTATAAGGTCTACCTCATGTAAATCGAAACCTCAGCCTTACACAATAGGATGTATATTGTAATTAATAAAATTCATGAATAGTCTTGTTCATTTTATAATCATTTTATTTCAATCAATCATCATGCATTACAGAAGCAGGAAACTTGAAATCTACACAAGGATAGGATATGCGTATAGTTTGAATAATGTTAAACTGATATACATTTGCGGTTGTTTAATTAACCTAGTTTGACCTAATTGAACTGGATGCTGACTATAATTGTATTTGGTTAGTAATGAAATAAAATCACAACAATATAGCCTGAACTAAAAGATTACTATTAAATACCGTAGTACTGGAGAATATACACGAACGCATATAAATGCCGTTAGCGCGATGTAACAGCGTACAGCGCTATCTATTGATATTTTTATGAACTACTAATTGTTGACTTTAATAGCGGTATAATAATAACTTAATCACTAACATACTTATAAATTCAAAAATCTATTGGGCATCTGGACTATCCTCTTTGTAATAAAAATCTATAGATACATAGCCTAGATCTGTTATTGAAGATAAGTAGTCAAATTTACATATAATTGGGAACATGCATAATTCTTTTTATATATAAAGCGAAAGCAAGGTCTATCCATAATAGCAAAATGTTTTCTATTAATTAATAATAATAATCACTTTATTCAACAACAAAAGGAAACTTAAACTAAAATACACTTTGATGCTTAAGTACCTAAACTAGGTCTAGCCTGTTCTTATAGGTAATACCTATAATAACCGATAAGTTACAAAGGTAAATCGTCAAAAAACACGCCGCCCTGCATCTTTCTCATAAGAAGTCTCGTTTTCATGAAAATATAAATATATAATTATATAATTGTTTGAAACTGTTATACCTTTAGAAAATACTGTTAAACTTTTATTCTATTTTTTGATTTAGGTTTATGAATTATTCGTTCTTTTTAAATAAGTTGAATAAATAAATTCGTACCACATCGCATACATTGACATGACTCCGAGATAAGTCGCTTAAACCACTTGTGTTACTGTACTGACGTCAAAATACAAAGAGACAAAGAACAAACAGAAATATTCGTCATATGAATATTACTCCATGCTGGAGATTCAACCTCTGACCCTTGCCGCATAAGAGTGCGACCCCGGATTCGACAAACACAACATATAATAATATCTTCAATCTATTGTTAAACAAGGAAAGATCAAATCAAGATGATGTACTATCACCGTAGACCATCATTTTAGTATTTTATCCCTTCAATATAACTGGAAATAGAACTACCGGTATCGACTATTAAGAACTGAGTTTAGAAAGTCAGTGACACGATCAGCGAGATTCCTGTCATCTTCTTGTTCTCGAGCCCTATCTGAGACCACAAACCTGGCCGGATTTTGTGCTCGATACCTCTTGTAATATTGGAGAAAGACTGGCACTTCTTCATTATCTGTTAAACAAAACATATCTTTAACTTTTAATTTACAACTATTGCAGCGTTAATTTTAGATTATTTCATAATATCGGTCAAGTGATATTGTGAATAATATATAATAGACTAGGTACACCTAAAATTTAACTTAAAGTAAAAAAAATGTACAATTTTATACGAAAATGTATTTATGTTGAGTTCATAAAATACACTGTGATACGTCTTAATCGTCTAAACAACGCAGCAAATGGCTATCTATCAACCACCACGTTAATTAATTTATATATGGTAGTAATTACTATACTAATTTACCTATACTTATGTATAGTATTAATTACAAGATAATGTATTTAACTGCAAAGAACCAAATTAATTTTACACAAAAAGCTATGTATTATAATTTAAAACATACTCAAATATAATTTAAAACAAACCTACTCTATAAAAGCTCCAAACACTTCATTAAAATATAAATTACATAAAACCGCGTTTTAAAAAATTCTTAAGCCTAATATATATGTCAAATAATATATATGTCAATTATTTCCTTAATCTCGAAATTAAAATTATCTTTTCCCTTTTATTATCTTATTATCTTCTTTATTACTTTTTACATCGTACATTTACAGTGCTAATATTGAAGAAGATTTAAAATAATTTCAATACAAACTTCCAATCATGGAACACAACAATGGAATTATTATTAAACCATAAATCTTAAGTTACATATTTTAATCCTTGAAATTATTAAACGGTTTTCTATTCAGACTTACAACTCTTATCTAATCTCCTTAGGGTTAATTATTTTTTTAAATCCCTTTTTAGTGTGAAAAAAAAAATATATATATATATATGTTTTATTCTTATATTGTCCAACACGGCAATTATGAGAAAAATTCCCACAGGAAGGGGAAATATTTATGAAGGCTTATGTCCAGCAGTGGACATTTTACAGCTTACATGATAATAAACTAATTTTCAAACGCGATGTAGCTGGCCATCCGCAGCTCTGAACAACTTGGGCGGATCATGTAAGTGTTCAAAAAAGCCGCCGACAACCTCATCATTGTCCAGCAGCAACTTGGCCCTGCACCCTGAAGCCTTCTTCGAGCAGTACCATCGATTCTTGTTCCTCATGTTCGCGTACGTGTACCCTTGGTATACCAGCACGTGGCCGCCTCGCTTGCTTTGTATCAGCTCGTATGTGCCTGCTGAAATAGTTAAGGTTAGATTATTATTTAGTTGTGCCTTCATTCAGTCATATATGAGGTAGCATTACTTGCGAAACCTGGTCTTTTACCATCGGCCTTATTGGCAAGCTGAAAGTAGCTTAACGAGCTATGGAGAGGGCAATGCTTGGAGTTTTTTTGAGCGATCAAATCATGAATGAGAAGATTCGTAACAGAACCAAAGTTACCGACATTGCTCGGCGGATTAGTAAGTTGATGTGGCAGTGGGCAAGGCTCAGGTACGCAGAACCGATGGCCGTAAGGTTTTGGAATGGAGATGCGTACCGGCAATGGCATCATAGGGCGTCCACCCGCAAGATGGACAGACGATCTGACTAAAGCCGCAATATCGCGCTGGACACAAGCCGCATGCTACCGGTCATATTGGAGATTACTTGGGGAGGCCTATGTTCAGCTGTGGACGTCTTATGGCTGATATGATGATGATGATCACTTGTGTTGTGCTGGGTGTAATGGAGTCCGGTAATTCTCTCCTAACATAAATACTCAGGATATATTTTTACATAAGAGAAAATAGAGCATACGACCTTCGCCTCGCCGCTAAACACCGCACCAAATTATGACTTATGATTTTAATACGTTTAGGTCACTAAGAGAGTCAACAACGCGCCAGTGATGTCTTCGTAATTACACGAGCATTGACAGGGCACGGTGATCAAATACGAAAGCGAATGCTTAATTGCTAACATTTTTAATATATAATGTCTAAACAACTATTGGATAGGGTAACAAACAGGGAATTGTATTAAATAACTCAGTCTGTCGAGGTGGCATGGAAGAATGCTTTCGATAAGGTTCGCTTTAAAGCTAAATGTAAAATCATTAAAAACTATTCAGTTTTTATTGATTTTTACAGAGGTAGCTAACCTAACCTATACAGGTTATCTATTAGAACCTTAAATACAGTTGTACTTTTACATGTAGGTCAAAGTTACCCTACAGAGTCAAAGACTGCCGTATTAATAGTACCCTCGAATTAGCAGGACACCATAATTTATGTATAACTCCGCTGAAAAAGAAATGTTAGGTGAAGCCTTAGACAATCATTTACTTTATACAATCTATGAAATAAAACAATGTAACATGTTAACTGATATTTATTAATAATACTGAAAAATCCAGCGAATAATAAAAACTACTTATTTTAACAAGGACTTTTGAACATAACTAATTTACAGGTCGACAGAAAATTAGGAGCATAAAGGATTGTCACATTTAATCCATCTAAATCTCTACTAATATTATAAATGCGAAAGTAACTTTGTCTGTCTGTCTGTTAACCTTTCCCGCTTAAACCTCTAAACCGATTTTAATGAAATTTGCAACAGACAATCAATAGACTTTAAGGAAGTACATAGGCTGTTTTTTAATTTGAAATAAGGGTGGTAAGGGGTCGAAAAAGGGGATGAAAAGTTTTATGGAAGTTGTACTATTCTTAGAGCTAGGAACTTGAAACTTATTTTTCAGGCCATTGATTTAATATAAATAAACATGACATTCAAAGTTTATATAAATTAAGGTAAAGAGGTATGGTACCCAAAAAAACTATACCACGCGGACGAAATCGCACAGCTAATAATCTATAATTTTCCAACGCAAAACAATTGCTTGCTGAAAGGAGTAACCAACATTTTGCTAATATTTTGCTTACAAAGATAAGAAAGTTCTTTGTATGAATTTTAGATTAATTATACTCCTCTAATGCTGTAATTATTTGGCGGGCCCGATGGCGCACATGGTAATAATTTTATGCGCCAAAGGTCATGGGTTTGATCTTCATCCAGGAAAAACATGTGTGGGTGTCAAAAATATATATTTAAGTATTATATTTGAAATTCCTCTGTTGCTTGGTGTCCGAAATACAAGTGCTTTAACTCGGAGTAAGGTCTACATTGAAATGTGGACCGTTAATATATATATATTAACGATTGCAATTTTTCACGGACGTACGTACTTCCCTTGTTTTTTGATTATTCGATTGCGATACGCAACCGTGAAATTAAATTGTACCCGATTTTAGGTTTTACAGTAAAACCTGGTTGAGGTTTGTATATTTATAATACTCTGTAAGCTGCAACTTATACATTAAAGATTTCGTAATAAATAAAACAACTTGACACAAGCATAACAATTAACACCATCACCCATATACGTGCAAAATATCTTAGTATATAAGTAATATTATAGAAGGAAGACACAATATTTTTTGTTTGTTATGGTTAAACAAGAATTAAGACTTTTAAAAAATTCACGATTAGACCAAACAATACGGACTATATATTATAAAAAAAATGACTAATGGAATAATGAATTAAGGAAGCCAATTTATATTTTTGTACGTTTGTTTAATTAAGAAACTCAGAAATTACTCAATCACTTTCATTTTTTTTCCACCAACAGTAAGTAATATTATTAACAAGTAAATTAAACTTATTTTTCTTCCCAGTTTCTCACGGGAATAACGCAGAAACTACAAGTGCTACTACAAAATAAAGGAACTGTAGCCGTAATAATACTTTTTAATTGATATACTAACCTAGAGGAAATATAACAAATGATAACCACGAACTCATTATCCATATAACCTTCTTGGAGGCCAATACTAAACGTTAATAATGAAGTAAAGAGCCGATACAAAAGATGGCCGGTTTAGTAACACTATTCATTTCCTATATCTACGGATTATTAGAAAATCGTGATGCGCGACATTAATTCAACTAAATAAAACATTATTACGATTATATAAAAAAAAAAACAAATTTAACTCTGCAATTATTCTTGATATACTTTTTTAAACCAAATAAATGCATTAACTCTTGCGAGCATTCTATGTAAGTTTTCCCTTAACCCTCGAAGACGCTGGTTAGTACCAGAGGCAGAGTCAACCCGCATTAGGTATGTAAAATTAAAATGAAGGTTTCACTTAACAAACACAGAATATAAAACTGAAGAGTTATATTTTGTTTTTTAGGAATCAATCACTATGAATTATGTAATATTTTTGCGTATTACAGCCAAGTTTTGTGGAAGACTGTAATAGGTTATCAAAAGGGTAAAAAGTTTGTTTGAAGTCGCTAATAACAGAAACAAACAGTTGTACTTTTAAAATTATGATAGTACAAGATAGCCCAAGTGTAAGAGCTAATTATAGGCTATTTGTTATCACGCTACGATACATGGAATCAAACAAAAAATAGAAACATATACCCGCAGTGTAAAATAATACAACCACTATTTTACTACTACTATATTACTCCTATAGTCCGGTCAATTTAGCCCAAAAAATGAGAGTGAAGTTACATAAAGTCCCAACAAGCTGGATTTTTGTGAAGTTGTTCAAAACATAATTATAAACAATGTCTGGAAGTTCCCCATCATTCCCGTGTAAGGAAAAAAATTAATTCAAGGTCAAAGGTCAAAATAATGAGTTTTTCGCGATTTTCAGCAAAACGGTAAGTTTTATCATAAAAGTACCTCAGACAAAAATTGTAGATCATAAAATTATCTATAAAAAATGTATCAATACTTTTTTTCTTACGAGCCACCGTTCCTGAGATATAACGATTCTAAAAGTTATAAAAGTTGTTATCGTCATAATATGCATGAGTACGCCACGTATATACATCTAGAGTTGTAAAATTTTATATAATATATATATATCTAATGTTTAAATATTTTTCTATCGGTCATTGTAACTTATACTTACAATATAAAATATACATATGTTTTAACTACAAGAATATCAGGTAAAAAAAACCCAGTCCCTTAATCTTTAAGCCAGTTCAAACCCAGTCCCTCAATCTTTAAGCCAGTGTAACTTCGAGACATCAGCTGTCTCTTACCTGCTATAATAAATGAAATACCGTTAGTCTTGAGCGTCACTCTGTAGTGAAAACACGTGTTCATTCTAACCGATATTGTGCTGTTTTGAGTTTTATATTGAAAATGTCTGAATATTGTTTTATTTGTGCTAAACTTTTAACTGAAAGTGAAGTTGTTACTGTTGAACAAAAAGTTATTACCAACGGCATCCGCGTTCTTCTTTCTATGTACGGAGCTCCTAAAAAAACTACCTGTTTAGATAAACATCGATATGCATGTTTCGTTAAAAATACTAAAAATAAAAAACAAGTTCAATTAGCTTGTCTTCCTCCAACTTCAGTTGCTGCTCACCAACATCTTTTTCGAGTATATTACCAAGTTCAAGTGTGGCTTGGTTATCAGCTAGACCCTACAGACTGGGGTTGGAAGTTGGTCAACAGTATATTAGAGCCAGTTCAAACTTTACTTCCACCTGCGCCGGAACTGCGGAAAACTGCTGAACATTATTTTTTGCAACTGCAAAAAAAGGATGCTGTGCTAAATGTGGTTGCAAAAAAGTCGGACTGTCTTGTTCTTTGGCATGCACAAATTGTCAAGGCCGGTCGTGCTCTAATATTGAATCACAAACAATGTAGGATTCGTTTGACTCCGACGAAGTATCATGCGATACATCGCTATTGTCGCAATTTACTTGCATCCAAAATGAAGATGAAGAAGAAGCGGGAGAAGAAGAACAAGAAGAAGATCAAGAAGAAAAACAAGAAGAAGATCAAGAAGAAGAACAAGAAGAAGATCAAGAAGAAGAACAAGAATTTGAAACTTACGAATAAGACGAATAAACTTCAACACTTTTTTTTTACATCGCTTTTATCTTTCCCAATCTTTGAAAATTTCCGTTATTTTGCAATAGTTTTAACTTCGAACGTCTAAATTGAGCGGGCTACTATACTACTACTACTATTACTAGTAGTAGGGTACTATTTTACACCGCCGATCAGGGCAAACCAATCAGTCTACCATGACCCCTGACATCATGCAGGCCGTATTATTTTTACAACTTAGTAATATAAAAATATATAGGAAGTAAGGTATATAGCTGTCTTTCCATTGAGTAATTTCCTGTATCTATATAATAATCATTCACATATGAAAATAATGAGACCAGCCAAATGTGAAAGCAAATGAGAACACTATTAGTAATATTAAAGATATGTTAGTTTGCATTCGTTTAATGACTATCTACGGAACCGATTTTGTTCGAACTATCAAACTATTGAAGTCCGCGTGTATGGGATCAGGTTGTCTCCACTCTAAATGTCTAAAAAACCTGATAACGGTTGTATGAACACTGGTATATCTTTGATGGACAGTGGACACGAAGACATGTCAGTTATTATATAAGGATTTTTTAATACTCATAAATATTATAGACTTCAGCTCACTACAGTAAGAGAAGTGTGTACCAAACCTTTTAATTTTTTTTTAGTTTAATCCTAACAAAAATATATTGATTTAGGGAGATTTTGAATGTAAATTTCCAATTAGGATTATTTATTATACTTTTCAAAAAGAATAGTATAAAACCGTTTAATAACATAATTTAAAAATGTACCTTTACAATATTTGTTCATACTAAAAACTACCTTTTATAACATTTTACTGTTCGTAACATAGTGACAATCGGACTAACTAAATCGTGACCAAAGAGACATAATCATAGACTTTATCTTCTTATAGTACTTGATTGTTCATGTCATGACTGATCAATTGACTGACCATGTCAGAGCGCAGAGAAACAGAATTAAGAGGTTTTTTTTTAATTCAGTACCACTAACGAGCAACATGTGACACATCCCTACCAATATTATAAATGCGAAAGTAACTCTGTCTGTCTGTCTGTCTGTCTGTCTATTACGCTCTCCCGCTCAAACCTCTAAACCGATTTTGATGAAATTGGCACAGACAATCTCCTGAGAAAGACATTTTTTTATTCGAAACAAGGTTTGTAAGAGGTCGAAATGTGGGATTGAAATGTTGTATGAAAGTATCGCTATTTCTGGAGCTAGAAACTTGAAACTTATTTTGCAGACCATTGAATCAATATAAATAAACATGACATTCAAAGTTTACATAGGTTAAGGCAAAGAGGTATGGTACCGAAAAAAGCTATTCCACGCGGACGGAATCGCGGGCACAGCTAGTCAGTAATAAAATCTGCTTATAAACTATCATATTTCTTCCCGCGCATCAGGACGTACTGCCCGGAGCTGGTGACGTGGTACGGAGGAGGCATGTGACAGTGCTCGTTGTGAGCGTACACTATTTTACCAACATCATTCAATTTCAGCTTCGCCTTGCACCCTATTCTTTTCCTCGAGCAGTACCAGTGATTCTTTGAAATTTGAGCAAAAGTGTATCCTCCGAGCATGATCAAGTTATTCTTGAGACCAGTCGGGATGTATATGTAACCTGGAATAAGAAAATCGAATTTTATCAGGAATCTAATAATATAAAAACATCATAAAAATTACATGGTGCGCCTAGGAATAAACGTACAGATAAAATAACACACAAAGCTTTTATTGAGCACACAATTAGAAAAATAGATCTACATAAACACACACACACACAATTTAAATATACTAGATAAATATACTCGTAAGTATAAACATGACAGGTACAAAAAATTAAAACTACTAAAAGAAGTTACAGTCCATCAAAGCTGTTAAAAGACGCCCACTGTTGGGAAACGGATCAACGGTGGATGTGCCGTAGGAGTTTGCCAACCTTGTGACTTGAAGATATTAAGTCTCCCAGTAACTTCACTGCCTCTCTCACCCTTTAAACCAGAACACAGCAATGCGAACATTGCTATTTATCGATATAAATATGAGAGTATTGATATAAGAGTGAGAAACCAACGCAGACGATATTTGTAAGAGGTCTCCTTTTTTACGATAGAAAATGCATTTACTTATCTCGCCGCGTAACGTATGAGGTCTACTTCATGTAATATTTTTGTCTATAAATGCCACCTTGAGAAATCGTATTGCCAATTACAGTGACAGAGGACTATTCGCTATCTGTGGGTTTTAGTACCTCAATTTCCTCTTATGAAACTGGCAGAGAAAGCTACTATCCGCATGCTCTACGGTAGAGTTCCTATCACGCCAAAGGTCGTGGGTACGAACCCCACCCCATACAAATATTTATTACATTATTTATATTAATTCTATGTCTGAGTATTATATTTCAATACACATAAATTATAATTATATAATAAATTATATTTATGATGACATGTTGTCTTCTGTCCGTAACACAAGTGCTGTAAACGATTAATCTCGGAGAATGGGCAATTTATGAAATCTTGTATGAATTATCATTATACCATTCTCCACACCATCAGTACGCGCGTACGCCTCGTTAGATAGAGTGAGAAAAAAGTAAGATAGAGATAGAGAGCGAAATACAACGAAACGGACGGACAGTCAACAAATAAAAAAAGAGACGATTGGTTCTTAATTTTTACGACTCCCTCTTATCAGTACTGGCATTCCGCTGCTTGTGATATAGTACTCAGGCTTCTCGTGTTGGTGTACGTTGCGAGCTTCGAGGATCTTTTCATTGTCATCCATCTTGACTCTCGCCTTGCAGCCCACGCCTTTGCGCGAGCAGTACCACAGCCGCCTGTTCCTTTGGGCAAACGTGAATCCATCTAGCATGAGGACCTTCTTCTTGTAACCAGGAATAAACCGACAATCTGTAAAGGAAATTCTTTCAGTTATGCATATTATAGTGGTCACATATTTAAATAAATCATAGTTGTTGCGTCATAGTTGTCTATAGTTAAGTCGTGCTTCCTCAGGACTCCGTTCTCATGGCAATGTCGTTTTAATTAACCTTGAAAGAATCAGTAAATATCAAAAAATATTGCTTAATGATATGTAAATAACAATACCTTTCAGCAGAAATAAATCAAATCTTTTTAATTCCTATTCACATTCCTTGTCGACAGATAGTAGAGATCTCAAATCGGTCATTAGGGTTAGAAATATCAGATTTGACGTTTAGAATGACTATTCATTTGTTATTTTCCATAATAAACCTCTAATGGTTCAAACTAACCGTCTGCGGGATACACTTTTACTACAAATCAGTAAGTAAGGACATCAGGTCATCAAATTTAACGCTATTCTAAGCGTTATATTAGCTTGAACGTCATGAACCATCATGACGCTCATAATATCACTGGCACGTTGCCAACCTTGTGACTTGAAGATATATTGGTACATTATCCACAATTTTAATGCATCTCTCACCAATCGAACCGAAACACAGCAACTAGAACACCGCTATTTTCGATCTTTATACTTCTTATTATATTGAATATCGCATTTTTAAATGAAAACTGCAACAGCTCAAAACTGTATTTTCATGTACTGGAACCGACTATATTAAACAGTGTAACACAATTATAAAATACAGGCAGTATAGGTAACAGGATACCCGATGTGAATCTAGGCCCTAAGATTACCATCAGGCCTGCCCAGCACAGAAGTTATGTGCAAAAATCTCCTAGAAGGCATATGTCAAGCATTTGTCGTTCTGCTGCTGCTATGTTGATTTAATAAATTTATTGTAATATTTTCTATTTGTGGCAATTAATACATTATATTTTCTACAGTTAAGATGATGAAAGTATGTAATACTTTGACAGGAAGTAATTAGGAAATAATGTTACATTAAAAATATTATTTGACTGAAGAATTTTCCTTTCGAAGCCCCTATCTATTCCACCGAACATATATACTCAGCACCGTCTTTCATATTGTATGTTACCTAAACATGTGAAGCAATCGACAAAGCAGACAAAATTAATATACTGCTTTTTATACATTAAAAAGTGCTGAATTTATATTAAAAACAACAGAAAGAGGAGTAGTACAAGATAATATATATTATATCGAAATAAATACATTTAATCTGTTTTATAGTAAGGATTTCGTGACCAATTTATATATTTTGGTATGACATAGTATCTTTTAATCTTCAGCTGTACTTAAATCTGTTTGATAAATAAATGTTTCTTATGGTAGGAGCATTCTAATATAACCTGTAAATATATATATATATATATATATATATATATATATATATATATATATCGTATAATGTGCATATAAAATTCTCTAGCGCTATGGAAAGTTATGGTGAATTATAGCGATTTTAGCAAAGTTCGGAATATTTAAAAAAATTGGGCCATAGAGAATCAACGAATTTATTGTATTAACAAGTTGATTTCAATCTTTTATTTTTTAATAAGCCTAAGGCGGAGTGAAGTATACCGATTAAGATTTATGCACATCTATTAATCATTACATCAGCTTAGACATTAGCCCCCCTAAGAAAGACAGAGTTTTGTCCATGATTGCCTCGCTAGGTCAGCGTTTTCGCAATCGCAGAGTGCAGCTTTCGCGACGCGGTAGCTGCTGCCCATCCTCACCCTATGCATTTAAGCTACACTGTCTAGAATGTATATATCGCCATCTGTCGTTTCCGGTACCTAAGTCGCCTCTGACGACACCTGGTACAGGGAGGTGCCATTCTAGTCCGGTACCTCTCGTCTCAACATTCTTTAACTATCGAACGACTAAAGGATTGGTTCTCATTTAAGTAAACACACAAATTGTATTCACCAATTTTATTATCCACGGCTTTGTTTTTAATGAATTATACTGATATAATAAAAACCACACAACGTTTCATGTATTGACCTGACTACGTAGTTAAGAAGATTAAAGGACTTGTGTTACAGATATCAGATAACAGAGAAATTTCAAATGAAATACTTTAATGCATTTGAATAACTACCAGTAACTGTAACTTCCATAATGTAACTTGACGTGAATTTTTATTCAATCGTTAATAATATTTTTAAAGGCTACACTCTTTGGCTAAAAACTTATTTAACTTATTAAAATATACAATCCCACACACAATAAAACTAAACTTTAATTAACATTTTTTTCCATATCTTATGCAACGTTCCGGTAACCTTACGGCAACCGTGCTCAAAATCCTTAAGCCGCATTTTAAAACCATTAAAGATACTTCTGTTATGAGTAAAGAACGCGATAATATATAATCCTACACTTTACTTAGATCTGACATGGATGTACTGGCCCGATTTAGTGACGATGTACTGGGGGGGTCGGTGGTTGTGGGCACCGCTGGCATGCACGATGGTCTCGTCATCACGCATCTTGACTCTGGCCTTGCAACCGGCAGACCGCTGGGAACAGTACCACAGGCACTTCGTCGTGTTTTGGGAATATGTATAACCGCCTAGCATTAGCAGTCTGCCATTTTTCCTAGATGGTATGAAATGGTGTTCTAGAAACAAAATCAGACATATTTTTTACATTCATATGATTAATAAATGTTCCAATATGAGAATAACAAAAGTAAAGCAAAAAAATTAAGTAATAACAATAAATTACAAAATGTTATTGTAAGTTCTACAATAACAATTTGTAGTTTTTATATATATATATAAACTACATGTATATGTTATATAAATATATATATATATATATATATATATACATAACATAAACAAACATAGTTGCTTTGAGTTTAGCATAAGAGCCGAGAGACCTAGACTACTTCCAGATACTTAAGCATCAAAATGTAATAAATTTATTATTTTCGTTATTATTTTAAACTGGGAAGTCTGTATCAGAAAATCCGACTCATCCGACTTTAGTACTAAATATTCACCAAATTGTAAGTGTAATTATTATTATAATTGTAATTCATCTATTTTCTGATATCCGAAACAAGTCTTCTAAGCCACTAATTTCGGAGTTGGGACAAAGTGTGAAATATTGTAAGTTTATTTATTTATTAAAAATTTATTTAATATTATTTAATTAAAAACTATAATTTAATAAAATACATAATTTCATCTACTATTATTTTTGAGGTATGTCGTTATCAATCGAATATGGAGAAAATATCGCGGTTTTAATTGCTAGTCAATGTTCAAGCGAAAGTATTCCCCATTGCTAGACACGTAATATTTTGGAGGCAGGTGACAATGAGACTGGTCTTTCTCGACGATCCTCGTCTCCCCCTCATCCCCTCATCCATCTGCACCTTCGCCCTACAGCCTTTCTTTCTTTGGGAGCAGTACCAGACGACCTTGCCGCTGGTTTGAGCGAATGTGTACCCTTCCACCATAAGCAATTTGTCCCTATTTCCTCTTCTACAGGTTATAATGTGAAAGTCTGTAATAAAATAATATCAGGTAAGACGTTTGATGCAAAGAATTTGTTAAAGGTAAGAATGGTTAAACTGTAATGCAGTAAAATTATCACCAATGTTTTTCTAAAAATGTCGATAAAATTAAACGGGTACATATTTTCGCGTAAAAAAGTAGTCCGTTCGTTCACACACAACAGACTATCGATAGCCTGCATGCTAATATTTTTCTAGATCTGTTCAGCTATTCCGTCGTGAGAAAGCAACGAACATCCATCCATTCAAACAAACTTTCCAAGCCGTGGACCGTGTCTTAGATAGGGCCGCTCATTTATGCATAGCCTTATGCTAAAATAACGGCGAAAAAATAACCAACATTAGGTTTGTCTAAAAAAAACAAACTTTCGCATCTATATTATATGTGGCACTATTGTTTTAGAGAAAAATGTAGAGAATACCTATATGAAAATGATTGTTGAATCGGTTACACATGAATCTTTTCTACATTCGAATGAGACACTTTTTTTTCTTTATTTAAATAACCAGATTACTTATGGACTTATATACTCGTACGTTAACGCTTATTTCAGATTTTACATATACATAAGATAGACCTCTTACATAAGGTAGTCTGCATTGGTTCCTCACTCTCACCTGTTTCTACCACCAAATAGCATTGTACGCATTGTTGTGTTCCGGTTTGAAGGGTAAAAGAGATAGTGAAATTACTGGGTAAATGTGATAGTATCTTCAGTTCACTGGGTTGTCGAAAAGCTAGTGATATATTTGTGATGACACAAGCGTTTATAGGCTGTGGTCACGTTTACCATAATCGGACCGTATGCTTGTTTGCTGACTTCATTACATAAAAGAAAATAAGAAAAAAAAGCTCTAGTTTAAACATAACTAAAACAATAGCATATCACAGAGATAGGAATAGTATTTACTGAAATATCTTCTCGCCACTGAACACAGAACTAAATAGACACAGATTGAAAAGATAAATAGGTTTATAGTCATCGGATTATATGTATTTGTATTTTTGCATATTCAAGTGGTACGGAAAATATGTGTTTCTATTTCTGACTAGCAGCACCCCGCGGTTTCATCCATGTAGTCCCTGTGAGAACAATACACAATAAAGCCCAGTTATTCCTATAACATCAGCTATCTGAAAGTCCCGTTAAATTTAGTCGTGCCGTTTCGTAGTATACCTCGAACAGACAGACAAAAAAATGAAGCCAGCCTTTTGTTATTAGTACTGTACAATGTATGAAAATTCATATGACTGTTTTAAAACGTTGTTATTTTGATATTACAAACAGACACTTCATGTTTATTATGTATATGAAAGCTGGTCAAACTTGGAAAGTATTTTAGCCAAACTTGCTTTACATCGCCTTTGTAGGCCGCAAATTACCAATTTGCGGAAGATATCAAGAAAGTCAACAAATCAAACAATTTGATTGGATATTTTCAAAAGAATCACATCTGATTATAATAATAAATAAACGTAAATAAATATTATATAAATAAAAAATATATAGTGAAAAGTATACGCAAAGTGTTGCGGTCATCCGGCAATAGAGGAATCACAAAATATAATAATTAGATAAACTTTGTACACACACACGCAGTACAACACAAATATTTATCAAGTAAATGTTTGTCCTAGGTATCGAACCTACTCTTGGCTCAGGCTCTTGGCAAGATAGGATCACTTCCGTCTGGCCCCATCAATTTTATAAGTAACATGATTATTTCAACAACCCCCTCAAAAGGACATACTCCCCCTTGGCAGTGACATGGTACCGCGGTGGGGGATGAATATGGTCAGTGTTGCACTTCACTATCTTCCCATTCTCAATCTTCACTCGGGCCTTGCAGCCGTTCGCATTTTGCGAACAATACCACAGCTTGGTCGACTTCGACACAAACGTAAAGGAGTTTAACATCAGCAACGGCTTTTTATGCCCCCTTGGTATGAACTGGTATTCTGAGGGAGAGCAAGATGTATTAGTATTATCACCATTATCATTATTGTAAATGTAGAATGTTTACTGCTAGTTACAAGGCACCCCAAGAAGGGGAAAGTTTGCCCATAATTATCGCGTCGCGTCGCGTCGCGCAGGTACAGTGGCAACCGCAGTCTGTAGCTTCGCAGTGGGATTCTTGCTGTCCAACCCCGCCCTACTAGCACTGAGGGAAGTACTATTCTACCGGCAACTCTCCTAATGGTCAACTACCTTAATGCCCACTGACTTGTGAGTGAGTTTATACTCACTCACAAGTCAGAAGGCATGAACTCAGGACATGAACCCACAGATCACTCTGTGGGTGCCTTTATAGGATACTCACTCTGTGGGTTCATGTCCTACGCTGGACGAAAGAACATTTATATAGACAATTATAGTAGGTACAAGACTTGAATATAATAAAGGCCAATTTTATTATCAAACTTAAATTGAAGGGTCTCAAAGTTAAGGTTGATAATAAAATTAGCTCAAAAGAGGGTTGAATAGAAGAGGGTTCTTTTGCTGGAAAATTCACTTTAAACAGGTCACTACTACTATGCCCTATGATTTCATCAGGCTCATCTGTTAAAATTTAAAATGCCCATATTAGGTCTGTATTAATAAAGATAATTATTAGTATAGAAAACAAAGAGTTTGCCCCAAAATCACAGCCAAGCTAAAAAACAGTCCCTAACAAGACATAGAGACAGATTACGTTGTATGTCCTAATGATTGCACTTTAATGAGTTAGGAAATAGAGCAGGAATAGGGAATGCCATACATTGAAAATAGAAACAGTTTGTTGATTCATTTGCATTCACAAATAATTTTAACCAGACGTGAGACATTAATGTGAAAGACCAGAAAACAAATCATTGAAACTGTGTCTTTATAAAATAGAAATACAGCATTACTTAATCTAGTAATTTTTTATATTAATCGGGACTCATTACATTCGTATTTACTACATTAACCACAACACTGTCTTTAATTAATCATTACCATTAATCAACTAGATTCTAACATCATTGATCAGCATTATTCACTTGCGTCCACCTCTTAGGAGCACGTATTCTCCTGCGTGGGTCACGTGGTACTCGGGAGGATTGTGGCAATGCTCGTTGCATGCACTGACGATCTGTTCCTCATCAGTCATCTTAACCTTCGCCTTGCAGCCTAAAGCCTTTTGCGAACAGTACCACTGCCGCTTCGTGTTGCTCTGCGCGAACGTAAACCCACCCAACATCAGTAACTTCTTCTTGTACCCGGAAGATATGAAGATGGGCTCTAGGTTAGCGTCTAACTCTGAAAGAAAAATATGCCATTCGCTAAAAGAACATGCAATCCGTAGTAAAAGAGGTGCCAGTCACCTTTTCCATAGAGATGCGATCTGTTTTTGGGCGTACAAAATTACGTCAAGGATAATTTAACACCACGTATGTAGCATTAGTGAATTACTTCCAAATGTAACCTTAAATTAAATTTACACTTTAATTCAAATTCTACTTACGCACTACCAAGGATTTGACATTTTACATATTAACTATCATTTAACAATAAAAACATTATTTTTCTACTAATGTGCTATTTACTTAGAGTACAATACGTTTGGTACCAATAATTCCAAACCCTAGCACATTAGGAGTACTAAAACGTAGTTCTAGTCAATTTAACATTTGTCTTGTCTCATGCGTACAATGCATGAATTACTTAGCAGCTGACTGCTTTTGTTTTCGGACGAACCTATTGCTGGTCTCCTCAGCGCCACCGAAAAAAGAGGGCGAGGCCTCTCATAGATGAAAGGTTCGATGCCCGTTTTCATCCTACGTACCCCGCGCCCGCCAAGCTCGCGAGATCTGACTGCTACACTAATCATTAGCTATCCTTCAAATCGAAAACTCTTTACAATTTTCAATTGTTAAGGATAGCCCACACAGTGTATGTAGCTTACATACGACTATAATGTAGACTCTTGAACGGATAAGGTTTGCGATGAGCACATCTAAAATAAATAGTTAATAAGTACTGAATAAAAAACCGCAGTAAACAAACTTTATTTTTTCTTTTACAAAATGCAATTGACTGTGATTAACAAATCGTTACAATCATTCGCATTTAACAGATCATAATCCATCTAATATTCCTAACACTTTATAAGTCATACGTTATTTAAGTATTTATTTAACGTACAACTTTCGTAAATCTTGAGAACGAGTAAAAGCGAAGTAAAAAGTAAACGGACAAACAAAGTAACCAAAACAAACATATCATTAAAATGCTAGCTAATTGTCATCGTTATCTAACACAATCATCATCAGCCATCCTTCAATGTCCTTTTCCCGGAGGCACTGGCCTTCCTTACACGTGAATAAGGCGCACGGGGGTAAGTTACTTTCAAAACTGATAAAGTTCCCACGGGATGCTTCTCTATTCTACTACTAAGCCAATAAAAAAACTACAAATATCTACAAATGTTTTTCTTTTATTTCTGAATATACATGTAAAAAAATATAGCGCTTCTTTGATAACTTCACAAAGCAGGTCATAGATCTTCTTTGATAAGTTCACAAAGTAGGTCACAGATCTTCTTTGATAATTTCACAAATTAGGTCATAACTCTTCTTTGATAATTTCACAAAGTGGGTCATAAGTCTTCTTTGGTAATTTCACAAAGTAGGTCATAGGTCTTGTTTGACAATTTCAC